>OY757905.1:84045345-84217845 GCA_963585895.1 Sepioteuthis lessoniana
AAAGCACGTGTACTCCGTTTTGTCTGCGTTCACATTGGCGCCTATGCCACTTGCTGCCCGCTCCAGACTACTTTTACTTTCGTATTTTATAGAGCATCATTATGGCTGCTTGGCAGACCACAGCCTAAAAGTATTTGCTCCATCTTCTCTCTGTCTATGGAGTCAAATGCCTTGGAGAAATCTACAAAGAGGAGTGTAGCCTCAAAGTTTTTTGCACGAACAGCTTCTAAATTTAAATATATATATATATATATATATATATATATATATATATATATATATATATATATATATATTGACTGTGTGCCAGTTGACATATATAAGGTCCGAAAGATGTATTAATATATAAAGTTCAGGTATGCTAGATATGATATATAACATTTAGAAAATTATATTTGAGTTTTGGGTCAACGTTGTCGAGCAATAGTCACAAGTCAATCAAAGAAAGTGTTGGCAAATGAGGCGCTAAATTGACGTCACAGAATAGTTATGAGAAAAAGTGGAGTTGCATACAATTAGAACTCTCTAACTTGTTCAAAGAAGATATGATTTTTTTATTTTATTGCTAAAGCCTTGAGAATTTTGAGTCTTCTTTACTATTATTGATTTTATATAATATCCGAGAAGAATTTAGCGCATTAAGGTTTTTAGTGATATGTTTTTGTTGAGAAATATATGTATGTATGTACGTATGTATGTATGTATGTATGTAGCATAAACGTTTCGTATAAAGTGTGCATAAGGAATATTTACAATTTAATAAAAGATGTATTACTGAGTATGTTTGTATTGTAATTCACTCCCTTAGATTCAAATTTTGAAATATTACGTGATAAAAAATAGTACTTTTAAATAATTTTAAGTTACAAATTGTATGTACATTCCTGTCGCCTAACGATATAGATATGATTTATCCCGTTTCGTGGTTTAGTCGTAGAGGCGTTACTAATGAGGCGTATCTGGGGCACAAATAGCCTAACGAAACCCATCCCTCTCCAGGTCTACAACTGTTTTGAATTTGGAGTTTTCCTTATTTTAGGCTGGTTGTAATACCAAGGTTAAAGAGTCCAGTCTATCTACTCCTAGCTGGAGAAAGAACAGTTGGATTCATACTTTTCTGAAGGGTATTGATGTTATGTGAAATGCAAACAGACTTTTTTTAGGATTTGAACTCATGTAGCTGGGTCCACTTCCTCCGACGATAGCCATTATGCCACAAGCGCCTCCATCGCCGAAAATGCGTGCATGAAAAAATATTTCGCTTATATATTCTTCTGAATCTGTTATACGTTTATTAATGCTACAGAAAGAAAATAGTCTAAATCCACGCATGCGCATTAATCTTGTATGAATTTTCTGAATAAGCTTTAAATTGGATTACATTCTTCTCCTCGAACAAATATAGTAGACGTTTGCCAGCAGATGTTCCCTAATCAACTGCATACACGCGACTATTTCAAATAATTTTTTCCGCCATATTATACTTAAAGAAAATAAACTCGCGCATGCTCATTAAAAAAGAGACGTTAAGGGGAAACGTAGTGCTATATCTTAAATGAAAAATCGTTTAGTTTTCGCCAAATCAAAAAAGGAAGAATTCAATTATGTCAGGGAGGATTTTCCAACAATGTTTTCTTTTTGTCCAAAGTAAATTCCAAGAATATTCACGTAATAATGACAACTTTGGTAAACGAATCTAGATGCAATGGAAATATGTAAAATATTCGTACGACAGATATTTTTAAAATATTCGTAACGCATAAATTTGTTCTATTTTTTCGTGTTTAAAAAAATTCCTTTTTTTGCACGAGTTAGAGTTATCAATGTTTACATAAGAATTTTCAAAAACCTTCAAAATGTGCAACTGAAATGGTAACTTTTAGCTTCCATACTGTCATGCTCCTATTATTTTGAACATGAATGAAATTCTCATTTCAGGGATTGAATTGAAAAAGAATCAATTCTTTCTTCCGTTGCATTTTTTTTTTATCAAAAAATTAAATAGTAAAGACAAATTTGAAATGCACCTCTCAGCTTTTTCGGTTTTCTACTAATTTACAAATATGCATAGGTTTCTGTGCATCGATAATATCAATATTGATAATTCGAAAAAGTTTGCTTGTCTGTCTTTCATAGACACCCATATTCAATGCACATAACACTCATTGGGTTCTTTGTCGCGTTTTAGTGGAAATTTTATCTGTGTTTTTAAACCAGCTGCTAAAAAGATGATAATCATAAAAAAATTAATTACTCAAATATTTGATCCTGATCAACAAGGCATAAAAAATCCAAACCGTAACCTCCTCCCTAACACTTTCCTCCTCTTTTTTTCTCTCTTTTTGAAAAAAAGGAAAAATTATGAAAAAAAAAAGCAAAGGATAATATCTAAAACTGAAACTACAAACAAAAAACGCTATAAAAGATTGGTTGAAATAACGAGGAATAGGGTAATGAGTAAGGTTTGAAGGAATACGGTAAGAGAAACCAAAATATGATATTTATCCGACTTTCCATCCAGTTAGAATTGACATAAAGTCATTTAATCGGAGGAGGGGAACACAAATCGCAACTCAAGCGTAACCATCTCAAAAAATGAAATGAGCCAAAGTATTGTTATAGAAGCTTATCTATTCTATTTTTTGTGGAATTATTCTATTATTATCTTTTTCAGTTCACACATTGATTAACAAGGACAAAAGTTTGATGTTTCTTTATACAACAACAACACCAATAATAATAATAATAATAATAATAATAATAATAATAATCTTTTTCGGAACTGTTCATCTCCTTCGGAGAGTACAATCAATGTGACTAAAAGATATCACCCAAAAAAAAAGGCAGATAAAAACATAAATACAGAAAATGTAATTGAATCACTACCTTCTCTCTCGCCAAGTTCTTCAGTAAAAAACCAGTGAAGGATTGTAAGAAACCGAAAGCTGAAAATTAAATAACAACAACAACAACAACAACAACAATAATAATAATAATAATAATAATAATAATAATAATAATAATAATAATAATAATAATAATATCTGAAAGGGAGGAAGGATATGAAAGAGAAGGTTAAAAACGGAAGATAAAATTATCGGAAAATGAGCGAAGGAAGGAAGAGTATAGATAGAAAAAGAGAGAGGAAAGAAATAGAGGAATGGAGAAATAGAGAAAAGAAAAGAATATTGGTTGGTTGGTTGGTTGGTTGGTTGGTTGGTTTATGGCATATCAATTTTTGTGGGTTATTTAATGCCAAATCCTGTTTATACATATATATATATGAAACATATACCATTTGTAAACTCATAGTTTGAAGGTAACATTTTGAACGTGTTCATTTTTAAACGAGCTTATTTGTTAGCTCATAATTTAGTGAATTCAAGTATTCCTATCTATCACTAATAATTCTATTCAACATTATTCATTCGTTTGTACACTGTTAAATGGTATCAAGAGTAGTAAATGATTAAACAGTTCTATTTGAATCACAGCTGGGATCCTAACAACTACTACCACTCCAGGTCACAGTGGACTTTAGAGTGATAGTAATAAAGAGCTACTCCACATTGCTCAAAGCGCCGAGACTGGACCCTCACCATCAGATTGTTTAGTGTCATATCCAAGAAACTCGTTGCAGGGATCCAACACCTCTGCAAAGATGTTGTCGGAATATTCTAAAACTCCAGCCAACTAGGCTAAAGAAAAGAAGAAAGAAGAGAGAAGAAGTGAAGGAAGATATCACATAGAAAAGAGAGGAAAGAAAATACATTGAGAGAAAAAGGAAGAGTAAGATGGAAAGAGAAGAATAGAAAAATAAGAAGAGATGACAAGAAAAGAAATGCAAGAAAAAAAAGGAAGAAGTAATGAGTAAAAATAGGGAAAGGAGAAAAGAAAAGAGAGATAAAGGAATAGAATAAAAAGGAAAAAAGAGAAGAATGTAGAGAAAGTTGAAATGAAAAAAAAATTAACAAGGAAACCACGTTGTTGCATGACATAATCACACGGAATTTAAATTTTCCAACTCCAAAAGAAAAAATTAACGAATTGTCTTACTAAGATTCACGTTCAATTAAACATTACTTATTACTTTATATGTCTCAAAGCTGAAAATGTAAAGTAATTACATAGAATTATTGTTTAATACAGACAAAAACAAAAATGTTTAAACTGATAAACCTTTTAGTATGGCTTACTCCAGTTAAAACTATTTCTCTACAAAATTCTGTGAATTCTCCATACAACAATAATAATTTCATAAGATGATATAAAAATATTATTAGTAAATCTCTTTTCTGTGACGCAATTATATCATTATCGTAACGATTACTTTCTGTGTATTTAAGCTACAGCTCTTCCACCAAAAAAAGCGGTTGTCCTTGGTATGACGCTTAACTGCATCTGAAGATGACGTTCAAGTTGAAATCTGAGAAGTGTAGAGTACCCTGTAATTACCATTACATTCAGGTTCACTCTGACCCAGAGTGGCAATACCTGTAAAAATTCCATCTCTAGGTCAAATATATTTGTTTAAAAATTATTCTCATTCGGTAGGATTGTGTGCAAAAGAAATTTCAAGAAAGAACCACACAAAAAATGTAAATATGAACATACAATGAACATGATTCCCTAACATCTTAGCATGAAATAACCCTAGACGATTTGACATGCCGTTAAAATTAATCAATTTATACTTTTCGCAGTAAATTTTTGATTGACTAGAAAACAGACACTATTTAGAAAAATGGAATGAGTAGAAGATTTTTTGGAGGGGAGGTATATTTTTCCTAGTGTGACTTGTCTTGACCTCTTATCTTATGTAGGTTAGTACTTTTGCTCATATGATATATAACAGTATGAAATAATCTTGTAATGAGAGCACAACCACATCACAATAATCAAAGCTTAAACCTAGATGATTCAGGATTCTTAACTTCGTACATTTTAAGATTAGTTGAATGTTAAAACGATTACGTCAAAAGTTGTCACTCAGCGTTCTACAATCCAATTATCCGACCTCAAAGGATCAGATATCAGAAACAACTTCCGCTGAGAGAGTCAGCTTTCCATGATCATTGTCCCCAGTTAAGCCTTTCCAATACAGACGTTCAAGAATGCGAGTTCGAAGGACGTCTTTTAGAATGACCCAGTTTCATAAATTCGAATAATCCAACGCCTCTTTTAAGGTAAAAAGTAAAATTTTGATATAAAGTGCAAAGAAAAATCTCATACAGAGATATACTGTAAATATGAATCTTCTGATATTAATTTTTTTAGAAAATATTATATTTGTTCGATTTTATAATGATTCCTTGCTGTTCATTTTCAGTTGAGCCTAATTTCTAAATTAAATTTTATCATAGGTATGTAGAAATAGGAATTAAAAGCACACACACACACACACACACACACACACACACACACACACACATATATATTGCCCAGTCGGCTGGGGCTGTAGAATACACCGGCTGCTTCTCTGCAGAGGAGTAAGACTCCCAAGCGAATGTCCTGTATGACGCTAAAGAATCTGATGGTGAGGTTCCAGTAATGCTGGAGCTTTGGGAAATGTGGAGTACCACTTTATTGCCATAATTACCAAGTCCACTCAGGCCCAGAGTGGTAGCATCTATCTATGGGTCAAATAGGACTAAACTGTACATTTTTGCTAAACTGAATTGCTTGAAATAGGACTGTTTTGACATGTAAACTGCGTACTGTTTAAAACTGAACTGTTTAAAATAGAACTATTTAAAATAGAACTATTTAAAAATAGAACTGTTTAAAATAGAACTATTTAAAACTGTTTAAAATAGAACTGTTTAAAATAGAACTGTTTAAAATAGAACTGTTTAAAATAGAACTATTTTTTAAATAGAACTAAAGTGTGTACTTATGCTAAACTGAATTGTTTGAAATAGAACTGTTTTGGCATTTAACTGAACTGTTTTGACATTTAACTGTTTGTAAACAAAAACTATACTAATACTAAATTGAATTGTTTAAAATTTAATTCGGCGTTAAATAACCCGAAAAGGGTCGATACGTCGTAAAACAAAACAACCAACCAACCAACACACACACACACACACACACACACACACACACACACACATATATATATATATATATATATATATATATATATATATATATATATAACCCTCTGCCACTAGCAGGATGCAACACAAGGTCAAATTTTAAAAAGTGTTTAACAAGTTGGAATTTGGAGTTTCCTTCTCCTAGACTGGTTATCATAACAAAGTTTTTGAGCCATAGTCTGCCTAACTTATTTTAGCCATAACTAGAGGAAGAATAGTTGGATTTATACCTTTCTCAAGGGTATAGACGCGATGTGAAATGCAAACACCTCGTCCAGGATTTGAATTCTGGTCGTTGAGTTCATTTCCAAAGACAATAACATACTGTCAAGATTGGATATTTGAATACTTTAATTGTAAAATTAAAAATTTAAGTGAGGATTTATACACATCTGAGCCACTTATAAAAAAATGTGATGATGTTGTCACACGCTGGAAACACGATAATCTATATCGAGCAACAGCGATTCACCAGATATGTAAATTCGAATAGAATTTGAATTTACGAGATATTATCGGGTTGATAAATCAAAAATTAAAAAAAGAGCAAGGGATTTATTTAAGAGTCCGCGTAATAAGAGGGCGAAATGAACAATTCAAGACGTTATAACATTAATATAACAATATATTTAAATATTGAAATAAAAGGGTAAAAAAGGCAAAGACAGAGATTACTGAAGTCACTTTTAAAGCAACCGTGGTGGGAGGACACATGTATCAAGTAAGAATTGTGGAATTTGATTTCTAGCAACAATTTCTTATTTGTTCTTTTTTTTTTCTTTCTTTCCTCTTCATAAATCCTTTCTTTCTTTTCTTTGGGTCAGAAGAAAGTAAAGTTCATAAAATGTTCATTTCGAAGTTCAGCAGTGCAATAAGAGAGAGTCTCGAGAGGATTAGAATCATAATGGACTTAGCTTCTTCGGCTCTTTCTTTTCTTCTCTTTGGTGTCGACCGATTTACGAATTTGTTGTCGGAATATGATCGCCATTTCTTCAATATTAGTTGAAGGTTTCAAGTTTCCTTCGAGACCACAAATTCTTTTCACTTGGGCATCTTTTTTTGGGGGGGGGGGGACGAACACGACAGACGTCTGCTAAAGCCGACCTCTCGGCCGTCTGTGTTTTAAAACTCTTGATTTTTCGCGCCCAGCGGTCGTCACTCATATCACGAGATCAGTTCCAGCCAATCGCTGTTGGGGCGCTCCGAGGTCGCTTTCACTTGCCATGACCTCAATCCACGTCTGCAATACACCTGGTCTTCTGTCTGGGTCATCGAAAAGGTGGGGTACATGTAACAATGTCTTCACGTCTAGACTAATCAGTATCAATTCTCGATACTTTTTGATCAGCAGTCATAGTACACTTGATTGTGTGAGTGCAGCACACATATAATCCACAGACCCACTAACTATGTGCGAATTTTTCTTGTTTTTTTAACTGAAAATTAATTTCAAGAGTAAGATCCGAGGACATGGAAGATATTAAAACAAATATGACACAAAAGGTCACACAAAAAACAATTAAACTTATTTATATTCTGTTGAACCAATTTCTTTCTTAAGTCCTCAGCAATCAATGAAAAAGAAAAAAAATCCTTTTCTGTAAAAAAAAATACAAAATGTAAAATAAATGAAATACGATGACACTTAAACACCCCAGATCAAATGAGGTGTTCCAGAGGTGCTTCGACGAATGGAAAAACTCACTGGAATAAGTATGTTGAATGTCAAGTAAAGGTTTCATTCTTTATTTAGTTTTTTCTTTGTAAATACAACTTCAATACCTTTTTGAGTATACAGCGTATGTAGTTAAAAGTTTTCGATTCTTCCAGAAGAGAATCAATTCTTTTCTAGAGCTTCGGGGCCTTCTTCGACTCATGGAAAATTCATTGGGATGTAAATGTTTAATGGCAAGAGGACTGTTTTAAAGAACATTAGTAATATATCTGTGTTGATAGACTGGCAAAAATGGAAACATTTCGTTGAAACTAAATAGGAATAGCGTTTCTTAGTGGCCATTCTCTCTCTCTCTCTCTCTCTCTCTCTCTCTCTCTCTCTCTCACACACACACACACACACACACCCTCCCCCTCTCTCTCTCTCTTTCACAAACACTCTCTCTCTCTCTCTCTCTCTCTCTCTCTCTCTCGCTTCCCCCTACTCTGTCTCTCACTTTTTTTCCTTTCTCTATCTCTCACTTTCTCTCACTCTCACTCTCTTCTACTTTCGCTCTCTCGTCTTCTCCTATCACTCTCTCTCTCTCTCTCTCTCTTTCTCACACACACACACTCACACACACCGTCTCAAAGAAGCACACGTTTATCGACAGAGACGTGTGCATTGTGCGAGTTGACAGATATCACAAGGAGTTATAAGTAACTATATACGGACTCTTTCGAAGCTTGTCAAAAATAAGAGATATTTTCCTCTTTCTATTTGTTTTCCCTTATCATTTTCCCTAATTTATAAACTTATGTTTGTTTAATATTGAGGTGTGGTTGTTTATTTAAGCATTGGTGAAATTTCCCTCATAAAACTTGGCTTGCTTATAAAAGCATTTTTTCTGGACGACTTATTGTTGTACTGAGGGTTCACAGAAGTGAAAATGATTCGATATTCTGCGTGTCAGCACCAGCCTGTCATGCTGGCAGCTTTACCCCCACAACTCATTTTGTTGACCCCCATGAGTAAAGAAAAGGAAAATCAATCAAGCGAAGTAAGTCAAAATCTCCAGATGTTTACAGTATACAGTGTTGGTCCCTATAAAAAACTTACGAAAATTTAAAAAACCATCGTGTCCTTTCTTCCGCCGTGGGACGTCATTCAGTTGGTGTCTCGATTTCTCTTTTTATTCACTGCTTCATTAGTTTTTGGCAGTCACTTAAATCGGTGGGAACCAGCCGAAAGACTCTTTAGAAATGGTTACAAAAACGTAAGCACCAATGCACGCCATGAGAAACGTATTTGCTTACTGGACTCAAAATAACGAGTTGTTTATATAATAAAAATTATGAGTAAATAAAATACTTATTCGCTCACTATTCACATTTTTTCAAATAAAGGAGTGGGGGTCACTAATTAATAAATTCGATAATCCTTAGCTTCTCCGCGCAAGCTGATTCCTCACGATGCTGTGGAGGTGTCTTTCAAGGAGGATGACTCTAATGTAATGAAATATCAGTCAGAAATATGTTGATGACCGTTTCCTGTTGGTTCGTTGGTGATTTTGGAGCATGTCAAACTTTTGGGGGTTATTCAATGCCAAAATCAGTCCTTTTCGGGGGTCGCAATCAGTTATATGGTTTCAAGGTGGGTTGATTAGTTACTTGGTTTTACGACTTGTCAACCCTTGTTGGTTTATTTAAGCCGAAGTCAGCTTAAAAATTATATATGGTACAAAGATAATTTCAAACTGGTAAACACTTCATTATCTCAAACAGACTTATTTTACCTTTAGATTGGTCAGAGTGGACCTGGGAGTAATGGCAACGAAGGTGTGACTTCATACAACTCAAAGCTCCCTCTACAGGGGATGCAGTTGGTGTATTCTAGCCTCTCCTCCACGATATGGTGTTATATATGTGTCTTTGAGTAATTGTTCCTATCTAATAATAATTATTTGTAGACAACAATAAATCTAAGTAACTATTCATAATATAATTTGTACAGTTATATGATTTCAAATAATTTTCAACTTTATATTTTGCTAACAATTATACATATCCAGTTAACAATTCATATCGAATAATAATAGATTGTAAGCTTTTATTTGGTTTGAGTAATTATTCCTGATTAATACAAATAACCTGTTCGCAATTATGATATTAAGTGTTTCTATTAAATACAATTAATTTGCAAGCAACTAAATGTAGTTCAAAATCTTTTTAAGTAGATAAACACTTCAGTCACTTGATTAATTGGAATGAGACCTTGTGATGATAACAGCCACGCTATTACGTTCACTTTCAAACTTATACCCTTAAGAAAGGTATGAACCCTCTTGTATCCTGAGCTATAGATTAAAAAGTACCTTTACTGTTCTACAGGGATGGGTTTCCGTTGAATAACCCACGGGGGTTGGTTTGCCATTAAAAACAAATAACCCAAACAAGATTAATGTTTGAGGAGCCAATGTAGTTCAAAATCGTTTTAAATATCTCAAACTGATCTATTTGACTCTAAAAGGTCAGTGTCGACCTAGGAGTCATGGCAATGAAGTGCTGACTCCGCACTTCGATAGCAAGTGGATACAGTTTGATATTGTACCAAGGATACCCCATTCTAATTGTACGAACTCTGCTCAGGGAAGGGACAACTTATCATTACTGTACCAAGGATACCCGATTTTAATAATGCTGTAGTTTGGATGTTTTCCACTAATCCTCTTACTTCCGAGTCTTCCAGTCCCTTTACCAATCCTTTGGGGATTGTCTCGAGTGCACCAACCACAACTGGTATCACCGTCACTTTCATGTGCCAAAGTTTCTTTTTAGTTCTCTTCCAAAGTCTAGGTATTTATTTTTCTTTTCACTTTCTTTTCTTTTCACTTTTTTTTATTATCACTAGTTCTGGTCGTCCGTGTTATTATTATTGTTATTTCACATCTTGCAAGTTTTTCACATCAGCGTTAGCTGGTAGTCTTTTACTGAAGTCTGAGTGACAGCAAGTCTCCTTAGGCCTCCAGAACTTTGCTTCACTATTCTAGTTGGTTTTTGTAATGCTTGAATCTGGATGGTTTCGATTCCCCCATTGATTTCCTATTCCTCCAGTCTGCTGGGGATCGTCCCGAGCGCATCAACTACAATTGGTATTACCTTGACCTTCATATTTGCCTAGTTTTTTAGTTCTCTGGCAAGGTCTAAGTATTTTCTATCTTTTCGCTTTCTTTTATTTTCACCCTGTAACCTGCCGGACGTTGCTCCTGGTGAGTTTTACACACCAACTTTTGCCGATAGTTTTTTTTTTATTGTAGTCTGATAGACAGCAACTCTCCTCAGATATCTTCAGGTCTTCAGTACTCGTCAAATTATCCTAACTGATTTTAGTAGAGCTGTGATCTGGGTGGTTTCAATTCTTATTCAAATCTTCAGTTCTTCTAGTCGGACTATTATTATTATTATTATTATTATTCAAAATTAATGATAATTCAGTGATAAACTTTTAGCACATGATCATATCATTTTCATCTGAACTGAAAACTTTTGTTTGAAGGTAGAATATTGTAGTCATGAGACATTTTAATGTCATCTATCAGTATGTAAAAAAAGAGACAATATACGTTTAACATCTCTGGTTCTAATACATCCATTATTATTGACAGTAGATTTAATCTGTTCAGACATATGAGTTCATCAAAAGATCAAGTGGGAAATGAACGCCTACGTATTATAATCAAATGTAAATACCTAAAATGATTTATTTTGAAAAGAAATTATAGTTTCCCATAAGCATCTTCTAAAAATGATGCGGAAATATTAGTACAGATTGAATAAACAAAAGCACTGAAATGTTTTTGTTTGGTATCATTTGTATGAAAATATATCAAAGCTCTGTGTGTGGGGAAGAGGGTTGCAAAAATACAATACAAGAATATCGTTTAAAACTCACTTCCGTAAATGGCTGTGCGTGGGCAGTGTGGTCACATATAGGGTACGTGACGAAACAAAAACAAAAAGAAAATAAACGATATAGATGTACAGAAAGACGTATGATTTGGAACATGATTTGTATGACTAGCAATAAAAGATTAGTTCAATATAGGTTTACAAAATGTACATAAACGTAATTGATTGATTAAGTGATCATTTTAACGGCATGTCAAACCGTCTTGGGCTATTTTGTATTGTTAAATTTTTGCACATGGTCCTATCTTAACATCTATTTGACCCATAGATGAGACACTAACAAGTATTCTATACTCCCCATATCCCCAGAACAAGAACCTCACCATCAGATACATAAACTTGAAACAGATTAATAAGATGTGTTATGGCAATCACATGACGAAATAATGGAAAATCAGATCGAAAAGTAGCGAGATTTAAACTTTATTCTTTTATTTTAATTTTAAATTTAAATGCAGACGTCTGCACTGCTAAAGAGCTTATATAATAAAGTTTTGATGTCTTGATTGGTATCAGTACCAATTCCCGACTCATCTTGATCAACAGTCCCGACCAGTTTTTGCCGAAACACAGGAATGTGCGAGTGCAACACCCGTCATAATCACTAGACTCAGTGTTACTTTTTCTCATTTACTAAACTGAAAATTCACCTCAAGATTTGTGGACGTGAAAGACATTAAAAGAAATATGATAGCAAAACTTATAAAAAATATTTTCACCGTAGATCTGCCAAATGTATATAAACTTAAATCAGATCGATTTCAAAGCAGAATCAGATTTATATCCCACTTGAACGTTTTTTATGGGTGTGAACTCAAAAATACGAGGAGTGATAAAAATGTATTCATACAAAAGTTTTAATTTTTTTTAATTTGAGTGAAGAGGAGTTCACAGCTGTGATGAATAATTTAGGCCACAACGGAATGATGACAAAAGGAGTAAATACCAATTTGAAAAAAAAATGAAATATTATAACTTATTTTAACAGTGCTGTGGTCTGGAGGGTCTCGATTCTTCCTCTGATTAGAAGTTCCTTCAGTCTCTTAGTCTCCCCCTGAAAACCATTCCACGTGTAACGACTACACCGTTACCTTCATGTGCTACAGCTTTTTTAAGCTCTCATTGTCACCTTCATGTTGGTGTAATGGTTAACAATCAAGTCTCTTTAATCTGTTACTATTGAGTTGATATACCATACTTACGACCTTCTGACAAATTTAAACTGTTTAGTTTTTTTAGGGCTAATACAATAACTGGTTAGTTTTATTATCATCTTGCGCTATACTTCAGGCCTTCTAACAATCTAAACTAAACTTAGTAAATTACTTTTGATCAGAGCAGAGTCGATGAAAAGGCTTGATGAATATTCTTTGACTTGAAACTTCAAGATCATCTGTAGCACCATTATAGTATTAACGAATAATAAAAATAATTATTATCATTATTATTATTATTATTAGTAGTAGTAGTAGTAGTAGTAGTAGTAGTAGTAGTAGTAGTAGTAGTAGTAAACACCTCGGGACTTTTCACACCGGCTCAAACTAGAAGTATTTCACTGGAATCTGAGTGATAGCAAATATCCTCAGTTTTCCATGACTCTTCTCAGTATTCTAGCTGATTTTAACAATGTTGTAGACAGGATCGTCTCGATTCTTCCACTGATCTCCATTTCTCAAGTCTATTTCCAAGACCATTGGTTGGTTGGTTAGTTGATTGGTATATCATCCCTTATCCGCAATTTAATGTCAAATGCTGTTATATATATATATATATATATATATATATATATATATATGTCTCTGTGTGTGTGTGTGTGTGTGTGTGTGTGTGTGTGTGTGATTTGTAAGCAAATAATTTGAGGGTAATTTTATGTTTAAACGGGTTGTTAGAGCTCACTTGTCTATACACGGTTAAATAGTTTCAGGCATTGTTACCGAACACCAATAATTCTATTCAATATTAATCATTTCTTTGCACAGACTTAAATTTTTTCAAGTATTGCGATCTAACGTTATTAATTCTGTTGAATATTTACTCTTTGTTTGCGCTCAGTTAAATGCTTTCAAGCATTGCTCCCTAAAACTAACAATTCTATTTAATATTAATCATTTCATTACACATTGTTGAATAGTTTCAAGTATTGCTATTTAACATTAGTAATTCTATTTATCAAGTATTCCTATCTAATACGAACAATTTGCACACAGCTGTATGGTTTCAAATGACTAGTAACAACAAAAATCCTTAGTAAATGGTTGAGCAGTTCTATTTGACCCATAGATGGGACCCTTACCAGTAATATCACGCCAAATCAAAAGTGGACCTGAAAGTAATAGTAATAAAAAGGTACTGCACATTCCCCAAACTCCAATACTAGAGCTTCACCGTCAGATTCAATATAATGACATACTCAGGATACACAATGTCTTGTTTTTCTCAGTCACTGCTTTCTCTCATCTTTAAGATAAAAAGGTTTGACTGTTTATTTGCCTCGAGTGTAATTTGAAGAATACACTTATGACAATGATATAGGTGCTTGACATGACCAGCTGATTGATTGAATTAGGTCTCTCTGATCACCGGTCTAGTCCAGTAAGGGCCAAAGTGAAGTGTTGCCTGTCACGTGAGCACTTTGGTAGCTGGGTCACGTCCCATCCTCAAGTATTATGGGTCGCCACCCACTGCTAACAGATTGGCACGTTTGGTAGGGTACCCCTCTGCAGAGGTACAGTCGGCGTATTCAACAGCCCTAACCGACAGGGCATCTAGGCCTTTGGAGAACCGTCTGAAAGCTAACTATTACAACTCAAAGTTGGTTGATTGGCTGATTGTTTAGGTTTTATGGCATATCAACCTTTGTAGGTTATTTAACGCCAAATACATTTTTATACATATAATCTGCTCTATTCAAACAATTCAATTTAACATGAGTACACAGTTTAATTGTCAAAAACATTTCTATTTCAAGCTATTCAGTTTATTAAAACAGTTCTAATTCAGTCAATTCAGTTTAGTATAAGTACAGATTTTGTTTACACACAGTTCTATCAAAACAGTTCTATTTCAAACAATTCGGTTTAACGTAAGTATAGTTTCAATGTCAAAAACTGTTCTATTTCAAACAATTCAGTTTAGCATAAGTACGCAGTTTAATTGTGAAAAATATTTCTATTTCAAGCTATTCAGTTTAGTCAAACAGTTCTAATTCAAACAATTCAGTTTAGCATAAGTATGCAGTTTAGTTCTATTTAACCCTTAGATAGGGTCCTATCAGGTGCTACAATTCCAGGCCAGTGGGGACCTGGGTGCAATGGCAATGAAGAGGTACTCCGCATTCCCTAAAGCCCCAGCATCACTGGAACCTCACCATCAGATTGTTTACTATCATATCAAGGACACTCGTTGGTGGGGTCTTACCCCTCTGCAGAGGTGCAGTCGGTTTATTCTACAGCTCCAGCCGACTGGGTAAGAAAGAAACTCAAATGGAAAAGCCGTTAAAAGAAGACGCAGGATAGAAAACAAGAAAAGAAAATCAGTTGGATCCTAACCTTGGAGATGTGAAGACGGACCGAAAATTATAGCTCTCAATTTTGGGTGAGCCCCGAGTAGGGGCCCACCTACATCAGCGCACTGAGCCAGGCGGTCTTGAAGAAGCAACCCGAGTACCCAGAGAACTACAGCAGCAAACGAGAAAGATAATATCTTGGTTTCTGTCTGCCTCTATCGTCCTATGACGGTCTGTTTATCCTGTCTATCTAAAACAGTTGATTTATTTTCATACTCTGTTTCTCTCTCTTGTTAGCGACTCCCAGGAAAGAATGGTAACAAATAAACTTCGTATCAAACGACAAAAACAGACTGTATTTTGTGCGTTCATCACTTTTTTTCTCGCTGTGAGGTTACAACGAGGGTCAGGCTGAAATTTAAGGTGTAATGCTACATTCATAGACCCGTTAGAACCATGTTGGTACAAATGTCTATGTACTGCTGTAACGCTACAAGGGTCTACTTAGAATTGTGGTGGTGCAAGCATCTATTTAGTGTCGAAACATTACAAACGTCTATTTTGTGTGTAGAATAACAAATGGTTATTTGGTGCTGTGGTGTTGCACATTTGTATTTCAAAGTCCCAGAGAATTTTATGCGCATCATTTTCTAGGACAGATTTTGATTTGTGCATATAACATTGGTCGGCATGGTCAAATTTTTGTCAATTGAACAATTCCCAGTGGATCATCTTGCCATCACTTGCATTCCAACTCTTATATTCTTTTTATGCCAGTTTGCTGTATTCGCTTATCATGTGATTAACTGTTTTATTCATTATGAAAGTTTTTCACACCAGTGTTAGCCGGTGGTTTCTCACGGGAGTTTGAGTGACAGCAAGTCTCCTCAAGTTTCCAGAACTCTTCTCGGTATTCTGGTTGATTGGAGTTTGGATGGTCCCTACTCGTCTGCTTATTTCCAATTCATCCAATCCTTTAACCAATCCTTTACTGATTGTACCGAGCGCATCAATTAAAGTTGGTATCACCGTCACTTTCATGTTTCAATGTTGTTTTTTTTCAGTTCCCAAGCAAGGTCCAGTTACTTATCTTTCTATTCACGCTCTTTCAATTTTATTCAGTGGTCTGTCGGGACAGCAAAGTCGACTATTTGACAGGTTCTCTTTTTTGTTGACTATCACTAGGTCTGATGGTCTGGCTAAGATTAGGCGATTCATTTGTATTTCAAAATTCCAGAGAATTTTGGGCATCTCATTTTCCAAGTTGGATCTTAGGTTGTGCATATACTGTTTGTTCGTTTAGTCAAATTTCGATTTCTGGCACAATTCCCAGTCGATCACCTTCCACACCCAGTCGTGTCTCGTCTTATACTCTTTTTGCGCTAATTTACTTCATTCGCTTACGATATGATTGATCGTTTCGTCTCTATCACTGCAAAATCTACATGGGCTCTTTTATTGCGTCTTGTCTATTCTTGCTTTGACATAATTAGTCCTTATAGTGCTGTTTGAACAGCTATCAGAAAAGATTCAGTTTCTTTCTTAAGGTTCCCTCGCTTAGCCATGTCCAAGTCTTTTTGTGCTAGATTTCGCTTGCTTGTCGGTTGAAATGTCCATACAGTTGTTTTTCTTCCCATTTTTGTTTTCTGGTTATTTTTGTTCTGTTGATGGTTGTGTTTGGGTATATTGTTTCTGGCCACTGTAATCAGCCGTCCTCCGCGCTTTTCTGTGTAGTCTTCGAGTCGTTATATCGATGCATCGACGCTATCTTAAATGCTAGTCAATCTTCTTCCTCCTTCTTTTCTTGATACTTACAGTCTGTATACGTCATCTCTGGGATGTAACCCCTTATGAATCGTTATGAGTTTTCTTGTTCTCTAGTCCATTTGTTGAAGAACTTCAAGAATGGTTCCGAGTATCTTGCAAGGGATACAGCCCAGGCGTTTATCCCTTTGATGAGATTTCTGCTATATAGTTTGGTTTCGAGTAGTTTCCTCATCCTCCTGAGATACTCTTTTTATTGTTATTATTGTTATTGTTGTTGTCAGAAAAGTCAAAACCTCTTATCATTGGTTGATTCACTTATGTCTCTCTGCCTTTTAATAACTTATTCTAATGCGCCATGCTCAATCCCTAAATAGTGAGAGGTTGTAGCTGAAAATGTGATGAATATAATCAAAAAATTGGTTCATGATATTTACTAACATTGCTTTCTTCTTCCTCTTCTTCTTCTTCTTCTTCTTGCTGTTAACTCTATTGGCCATGAATGTAGCTATCACTGTCATACATCACATGCAGACTATTCAAACATTTATCAGACGTCTCACCATCGTCTCCAGCAAGTGATTACGACACATGTCTTTTAATTTTTTATTTTTTTAAGATTAAAAAATTTTTCTCTCCGTCTTGTGTCACTCATGGAGAATGTTTAACACGTTTTGTTTTGAGTTTTTTTGTTTTTGTCTGTTGTTTCGTTTTGGGTTATTTTTTTTACTGAAACCTCTTTCAAATTCTAATTTGCACTATTTATCTAATCAACAGCAAAATAGAAAAGTGACACTTTACATTTTCACACCATATCATGTTAATGTGACGTTTTTCGATCAGAGTATATGTCTAATTCGTATTTTCTGTGTCAACAGCTGTACAACCAAAATTGTACAACTTGACAATAATCTTTCCGTATTCAATGACAGCAGCGTTTGTTATTCCTGTTTCTAAGCAGACTATGTCTTATCCAAATGATTCCACAAAATTCAATCTTATGCCTTTTAATAAAATATTCAATTCTATAAGAAGAAAACCTCAATGCCTCATGACAGATTTTAACCACCGGTTAAAAACACTGGTTAGAATTTTTTAAGTAGTTTTTAACTGATGTTTGAAATCTGTCATGAGGCATTGAGGTTTTCTTCTTAGATTACGGATAATTTCGCCAAATATTGATTGCTAAAAGAAATGATAGATTAATTTCAAACTACTTACTTAGTAAGCTTAGCAGTGGGATACCCGATGAGGATTGAACTCACTAACAATGGTCTGCTAATCTAGCTTACTAATCATTACATCACGTGATAGTTTGGCACATCTACTCACAATCGAACTTATTAACAATGGTTTGCTCGCCAACAATTATACTCCATTAATTTACTAGAAGTCAGAAGTATGGAACACCCGGTAAGAATCGGACACGGTGACAATGTTCTGCTAGCTTTGCTCGTTAACAATTACACTTCCTTAATTTACTCGAAGTCAGAAGTATGATTCACCCAGCGAGAATCAAAGCCAGTAACAACATTTAGCAAACCCTGCTCAATAATAATTGCATTTCATGGGGCGTGCTTAGTGCAATGATTATCGTCTTACGAAATAGAATTAGTGACACAAATTCCTATGATAGACGAAATTGTTTGTGTTTCACTTCGCGTTAATGTCTCTGGGAAAGGCATGGATCCATTTGCTCTCCATTTAGTGATGGGTAAATAGTAGGGCAGATTGGA
Organism: Sepioteuthis lessoniana; assembly: GCA_963585895.1. Lineage (NCBI taxonomy): Eukaryota > Metazoa > Mollusca > Cephalopoda > Myopsida > Loliginidae > Sepioteuthis > Sepioteuthis lessoniana. The sequence continues at coordinate 84,064,074 of OY757905.1, forward strand.
TTCTTTAGTTTTGGTCAGGCAACTAGTCTAGAAGGAAAACTCTGGATTCAAACTAATTGTACTTAGCTGAAAAATCGACCTTGCGTCATACCCTTCTTATTGCGGCGGGGGTGGTTTAATACAGGCACAAGGTGCTCTAATTTCGAACGACAGAAGATGTTTTAATCATCAATGTTTTTAATGAGCAAAAATGCGCTTTTCCGAAATTTCAGAATTTTTCTGATGTACTGATAAAATGAAACAATCAAAATCAGAAAACTGAATATGTAATCTCTGTTCTTCAGAAATGCTTACATTTCATATTCTGCTTTAGGGCCTCAAGGTTCTGGCTTTGAATTCATATTATCCGTCTCCTAGACTGGTCTCTTATCTAGGTTAGAGAATAGCAGCCTACAAGAAATAGTTAATGACAACGTTGGGCTGCCTAAGAAACTTTGAATTCAGTGTTTTCTTTTTCTTAAGCTGCTAACTGCTCCGTTATATTCGGTTATGTGCCACGCACACCATTATCTCCTTGATTACTGTCTTATATGCATTTATTTGAATAACATAAAAAGTTCGTTTCATTTATCAAACAAAATAATGATGATTTTTAATACTTTCTACATTAACTTTATTGAATAATATACTTACTTTTTAGTTCCATTATCGTCTACCATCTTTCAGACAACTTCATCTTTTCATCTTTCCAAAACTTTTATCTTTCTCAGTAAAGAATTGCTCTAAGTGTCTTTGACACTCGTCTAAGGAATTGAAATTGTTACATTAAAAGATTGAAATAAACGGTAATCGAACGATGAAGTATCTAGTGAATACAGCAAATAAGTGAAAACTTCCTCGTCAGAATAGAAAGATTTTTCTTAGCCGCTCAAAAAACATACAATTTAACATTATACTTAAGGAATATTATACTCTTTCTTTTCTACAATTTTCGGATATGAAGACTCGTTAAATACCAAGCAAAGTAGGTTTTCTGAATACTTACCTCAGTATTTCAGCTCAACTAAGAGGTCTGCTATACTTTTAATTGATTACTATCTTCAATTTATCTAATTTTGAACAGTAGTTGTTTAAAAGGATATTTTGATTCTCTTATGAAGAACTTATAGTTGTGGCCTTCCTTCTGATCTCACCATATAAATTACATCATCATTTCGGTTTGAGGTGGTTTATTTTACATGCTCTAGAGATCTCTTTCATTCCATGTTGTGATAAAGTAACTACCTTTTATCGTCCATGACAAGTTGTTTAAAACACAAAACATTTCGACAGGGTACTGTCAGTTTTTTGTTATTGTTTGTTTGTTCGTTTGCTTGTTGTTGTTATTTTGTTTTTGTTTTGTTTTTGTTTTTGTTTTTTGTTTTTTTGTTTTTTTGGGTAGAAAGAAATAATAAAGAAAAAATGAAGAAAGAAGTTATAAGTGAATGTTAAAAAGTGAGAAAGAGCAGCAGCTCAAGCAGAGAAAGGAAAGTTAAAGTGAAAGTTAAAGTGAAAGAAGAACTAAAACGAAAGAACAAAAGGAAAAAGAGAAAAAGACAGAAACAGAGACATCAATTAGTGTTGACTACTTAACTGTTACACGTAGAAAAAAATCACAACAAAATCTTAATTTCTAAATTGCTTCATCTCGTCATAAGAATTATTACATTTTTCATTAGTTTGCCGTAAAACTCGATGGCGTGAGCGATATATAGATAAATATTCAACAAATGTATTTTTATTATATATGATAATGTCCCAATGATTCAGTTTATTCTTTTAAACATCTTCTGAATGGATATTATTAATGCTAAATGTTTCCTGAAAAATATTTTCAAATAAAAAAAATGAAAAATTCTTATTTCTTTAATTTTGATAGCGTTCCATTTTAAACCGAATTGATGTCCCTCTTGTGCTCGAAAAAAAAATTCAAAATGATAACATTTTTGTTTATGGATTTTTTAGCATTTTGGGCAATTTTGATTTTTTATTATCAAAAACAACGTCTATGTTTGTAGTTTAACATTTATTTTTCTTTAACTTTAATATCAAATAAAATGACATGTGGTTTGCAATTTAGAATTCAGTTTATATAATATTTTGTTTAGAAATCGTTACAAAAATATTGATTGTAAGAATAATTTAGTATTGATTTATAAAAGATATTGTAACTATTAAGAACTAAAGAAGAAGATTAACTGAAAAAAAAAACAGGTCTTTGTTTGATAGAGTTAACATTGAAAATAATGCTTCTGTATTGTTTATTATGTATATAAAGAAACATTTTAAAATTTTATACAACCCGCTAGAATACTTTTTATCACTTTAAAATTAAAACTAAGTTTGTTTTCTAAATTATATTTTACTAATGCATTTCTGTCATCACCTGATTTGAATATGTTCATAAATATGTTTTTTGATTGAGATGGAGGTTTATCCTAAGTAAATTTTGTTACAACTTTTACAAGAGATGGTATATACTCCAGTTTCAGATTTGATTTCATTATTGTTCTTAGTATTAATTATATTCCTAATTGTTTTAGAAGAGTTTAAAACAGTTTGGACAACGGGGTGGTTAAGACTTTTTTATAGTATGTATGGTTGAATTAGATAGCAAAATGATATATTTATGTAATAGTTTATGATTGGAAAAATTGTTTGTTTTTAGAATTTATTGTATAACTTTTTTTGCTTGTGAATTTTAAAAGCTTGTATTTTAAATACAATTAAAGGATTGAATTATACAAAAGAACTGAATAAATTAAGTACAATTAGATACAGGGTTCGGCTCGAAGCTGTGTGAGATCTCGGGTTTGACATGAAACACTCGAGAAAGGCCGAAGAATGCATCGGTCGAAACGTTATGAATAAAATAATGAAGATGAAGACAATAGTCCGAATACTCTAAGCGATAAAAAAAATGTAATTTAGCGGGTTGTATAAAATATTTGGGATATTGAAGTTGTGCAAAAAATATTTCTAGATAATCGAGTTCATTTACACACACACACACACACACACACACACACACACACACATATATATATATATATATATATATATATTATCACTCCTGAATGAGTGCATCCCTATCAATTTTTTTACAAAAGTTAATTTTTTAGAAAAGTTAATTTTCTTCTAAACCAAAGATACCGGAATTTATTGTTTCTAGTGAAATATTATGCAATGAAAACGGATATTATTAGATTTTTCAAGATTAAAACTTTGTAACTAGAAAGAAAATTTCAACACCTCACAAACTATTTTTTATTTGCATAGATATATATCACTGGTGTATTTAGTTATAAATCATGCGTAATAAAATCTGTTTAGAGACAATGACGATTCTTTGGTTTAGAACATTGGCTTTTTACTTTTAAAATCGTTAGTGATGTATTTATCTATGGATGTATACTATATATATATATATATATATATATATAAAGCCTTCTAATCCATGAGTCTCCGATTGTCAAGTCATGGCCTGGTCTTTTCAACATATTTCCTTTCCTCACCATAATAATACTCAAAGAATCTGGGATATTAAATGACAACCAACAAAAAAGGAAAAATAAAAGGAAAAATAATGATTTATCGAACCAATACAGTAAATTGAAAAAACAAAAACTAGCACCCCTCTCTCTCTCTCTCTCTCTCTCTCTCTCTCTCTCTCTCTCTCTCTCTCTCTCTCTCTCTCTCTTTCTCTCTCTCTCTCTCTTGTGCTGCAAGAGTTTGTTTGGGGGTAACTCATTTTTATGATACTAATCCATTGGCGAAGCATGTCAATCTGTTTTTCAAAACTATCTTTTTAGTCATGTATATATATATATATATATATATGTGTGTGTGTGTGTGTGTGTGTGTGTGTGTGCGAGCGACATTGTCTTTTTCTGTATCAGTAGAACCAATGGCCATTACTTCCTGGTCCACTCGTACTCAGAGTGGTAGTTCCTGTTAGGTTCCGATCATTTGATCAAAAACACCTGTTTAAAACTTATTTGGATTTGGTAGGACCGTGTGAAAAATAAAACCTCTTGAGAAAAAAACTACGCAAAAATGTAAAAATGAACGTACAATGAATGCGATTCCCTAACCTCTAAGTATAAGATAACCCTCGATGGGTCGATATGCCGTTAAAATTAATCGACCTACTGAGATGTGGTCGCAGTTTCAGTACTATTTTTCTCTTCCAGTTTTTCAAAGAATCTTTTCTCTTTGTATCTTCTGCTTAGATGTAAGTTCTGCAAGGGCGAGTCAAAAGTTCTGCAAGGGTAAGTCAAAAGTTTGGCAATTGGTACGAGCTTGTTTGCAGAGCATATATCACGTGACTGAAACAGTTCAAGCCGTAGTAGTTGCCTACTATAGTTGCAAGTAAAGTGGTAGTTGGTATGCTGACGTTGCGCACAGATAAATGTACAACGTCGTCGAATTAAGGAATGTATGTTTTACGAGTTTGAATAGAGCCCCAACGCCGCCAAAGTTACCAAAAACGTTTGTTTGTGCAAAAGATGTAGGTGCTGTTGATCACAGTACAGTAACCATGTGGAAGAAGAAATTTGGCTCGAGTTGCAAGAACCTTGACTATCAAGTCAAGTCAGGTAAGCCTAAAATCATGGATTCCAAGGCCGTGCTCCTAGCCGTAAATACAAATCTCGCTGGTAGTACTTAGAGAGTATCAGGTGAGCTCGTCATTTCAAAAGTCCAGTGTAGATCATCACCTTCATGACCAAGACAAAAGCAGTTGGAGCTGTCGAATTGTGCCGTACGTTACCAAAATATAGCAAAACTTTTGACTCATTTTAGAAGGTTGTGCTATGCCACTATTAAACATCATGTTTGCTATAAAATGAGACCATTATTTCGGTCTCAACTAATTTACAGCTGACTCAACATCAGCAGAGTTTGGGAAAGACATCAGCTTAAAATTAAATGTATTGCATCTACCCATGTAATTTGAGAACAACGTATTATATATGTTTATATTCTTCAAACAATGATCTGGATTGCATTGTCTCTATTTTTTCCTGTTCCCTAATTATTCAACATCTTCGCAAGGGGCTTTGGGACAGTACCCGATAATCAAATAATTATCCATCGCTTTCACTTTTCGCAGCTCCCGGGAAAGGTCATGATATTTATTTTCTTTCACACTTTCAGTTTCACGCAATGGTCCCATCTCCCATTTATCAGATTAGTATCATTATGTACTTGTTGAACTTTTACATCAGAAGGATATGAAGACTCTCTTTAGATATCAAATGAAGCAAGTCTTCAGAATACTAAACTCAATATTCTAACTTATCTACCCATTTACGTCGACTAAGTGTTCAGGATTTGTATCACAGCCGGTTACAACACGATTACTTAAAGTAGTTATGCAAGCGTCCTGCGTGTCTAGCCACACTGAAGAGTTCTGATAGAACGAAACAGTCTGTCTGTGGATGACAATATATATATATATATATATTGTCATCCACAGACAGACTGTATATATTCTGGAAAAGTGCAGGAATTTTTGTGGAAAATCGTTGTTTGCCGCCACTCAATATTCAAAAATATTCCTACAAACCAAATAAGTAACTTTTGATTAAACTAAACGTCTTTTAAATATTATCCATTTTCTCAAGAGAAAAGAAAACAACACATCTACCATCTGACATTCTTCTCCTGATACCCAGCTCTTTATAACTTTATCTCTCACTTTTGACTCGACTGCCACAACACAATTGATTGTATATACAACAGTTTCGAAAAAAGAAGCACAACTATGTTTATCTTGAGACAACTTTCTCTTGGGTCCGCTGCTTCGGTACTCTACTTATAGTTATACTTGTTAGTTTTTTATGGCATATTAACTCTCGTAGGTTATTTAATGCCAAATCCTGTTTATATATATATATATATATATATATATATATATATATATATATATATATGTAAACTAGCAGTTGAAGGTAACATTTGAACAAACCAGAACTCATTTGTTTATACGCATTTAAGTGGTTTCAAGTATTGCTATCTAACACTAATAATTCTATTCAACATCAACCATTTATTCGCAGTTAAATAGTTAAATAGTCAAGACCTACAAATAGAACCCAAACAGGATCAGAGTAAACCTGGGAGTAATGGCAGTGAAGGAGTGTTTATACTCCCCAAAGCTTCAGGATAGGAGCCTCGCCATCAAATATTTTTGAGTCTTATCCACCGCATTTGTTGGTGGGGATCTTACTCCTCTACAGAAATAGAGTCGGTGTATTTTACAATTTCAGTCAACAGGGCTGGGGTATTCCATTCAAGTTAATTTAGAGTAAAAGTTTCGTTTGAATTTACCTAATTTTCAGTATATTAATTAATATTAAATCAATATTAAATTAATATTAAATTAATATTAATATTAAAGATTCAAATTCTGTATGTTTGTTCGCAACTGTAATACAGTAAAGATGTTTTCTTTTTTCTACATTCGAGTATATATCTACTCTCCAATTTTGACCATGATTTTTAAATTGAATTTCTTGCATTATATACGAGTAAACACGGTCTGATCTTATACTGCTCTTGGTAAAAATAATGGAATTAGTATACTTAGATGATGTTATCTTGGGAGTCTTTTAATCCAATATTCCTTTTATTACATTATTCCATAATATTTCCTCTGAATGGTTTGGAATAAATTATACCAATAATTAAAGTAATTTAATCTAATTTGTTTCAGGAATATTTCATGAATCCAGCTATTAAAGCAAAGAGGTTTTGTGTTTTATCTGCTAATAGTTTATTTACTACTTTATACAAAATAACTACGGGAACAGCTTCTAAATGTGCTAATTCCATCATTTTTTTTCCAGGGGTAGTAGTAATGATTGCATTTATTCTCAAAGTGTACATTAAAAGGGGTTGAAAGGGTTGATGTAGGAACGACGTAGGCTGAGACATGGGAGAGTTGCCGTGGAGTAATGGCTAAAATGCTGGATGCAGCCTCGAAGTAAGCGTGTTCGAACTCCAGTCGCGCAAATACGTTCACTTTCAGACTAATATTCTTGGGAAAGGTATGAACTCCAATCTATGAGTTTAGTATTACACCTGTTCTTTTAGAACGGTGGCTTTGGCATTAAATAACCCACAAAGATTGATATGCTATTAAAGAAAGAACGTATAAGGCGTACATTAAATAGACGTTATAATAAAAGTACATGTTGCGAAAGACGCAGAGAAAAATATTGTTTTTAGCCAGACAATATATATATATATATATATATATATATATATATATATATATTGTTTCTAGCCAGACAATATATATATATAAATATATATATAATTTTATCAAAATCCCTTTGTTATTACTGATACAACTATTTTCTTTCTTTCTCTCTCTCTCTCTCTCTCTCTCTCTCTCTCTCTCTCTCTCTCTCTCTCACACACACACACACACACACACACACACACACACACATAGCTTGGCTCACTCTCTTATCTACTACCTCCCTGTTTTAGTTCTTTCCTCTGCCCTCTCCGTTATCTTTATGTATTCACAGATAAGCAATGCTAACTGCTGATGTTATCATTCGCTCTAACAGGTCAGCTTTACGTTTTGTAATCTAAAATAAATCCTGGAATCGTTTATAAAGGAATGACTGTAATTTTTACACTTGGTGCCACTGCAAAGAGAGAGAAATTCCTGAGGAAACTTAAAGTGATGAATGACTTCTAATGAGTTGAACGAACCAAGACAAGCGACACTCTTAACCTTAACAGTAATTAGTTATTGACACACACTAACACTCAACGCTGCACTTAACTACTTTAACTGTCGTATGCGTCTAGCACCGTGGGCAACTATTGTCGAATTCATAAAGTCGTACTATATTCGACTATAGTCGAATTTCTAACGCCGTAATGTGTACAATTGTTAACAAATTTCGCACGACCTTTCGATCGCTGATCCGTATTTTCCTCTCTTTGGGGAATTTTGCGAAAATGTTTCTTGTTATTTTGACACTAAACTTAACTATATTTGCTAGTTGTTTTTCGTTGAAAAATTCATCTCTGGTAGATGCTGAAAATTGAAAAATGCACAAGCGAAATGCTGAATCTACTTCTATACAAGCTCTACTAACAAGAGAAACTTTCGATCTCTATTTAAAATAATGATACTTTTTTTTTTTTAATTGACAACTCTTACTGAAAACCAGATGATCAACACGTACGAAAATATTCAGTTTAAGTTTGCATATTATAATTCTTTTTCAACTGAATAATATTTAATTATTAAAAGCGCATTTGATTATGTGCTTCACCAAAATGGAACACAAGATCAAATTTAATGTCAAACTTTTGGACAGTAAGAGAGAAACACTTAACACAGGTTTTTTTAGATCAAGTTCTTTTCAGGGGTGCTAGGTTTTTAGGCGACACAAAGCTTGGGGAGGTGGGGGCAACCGAGAGTCTATAAAAAATGAAACCCTTTCTGATTTACAAGTCACTTCACGAACAGAGGAAAATGAGGTAAAAATAATGACTCTCATTTGATCTGATCTGAGTTTAATAGTAAAAATGACTGATAATGAATTAACATCGATCAAAGGATTTTCAGTCAGGGTTACCAATCTGAAAAATCGGATAGACAGTTTCATTACTTTTTAGACACATACTCTGGGGTTTTAACTCAAGAGCCATTACTGGACTTGATTGGCGGCCGGAGAAGCCTGATCCGATCAATCAACAGGTCATGTCAAGCTCTAGAATCTACGATTGTCCCATTCAACAGGTCGTGACTCCACACAACAGGTTGTGACGAACCAACGGAAACCAGTGTCAGCTGAAAACTTTCAGCAATGTTTAAACGTCTTCATTATTGTGTGGCTTTCCCAAGGGAAGAATTTTAAGAGAGATAATTTTATTTGTAATTAAGCTGATGCTGATCATTTTTTAGATTGTACACAATCAGTCTCATTGCATAATGTGGTTGAGTCCCAGTGGCATAGTGGCTAAAGTGCTAGACTGCGACATTTTATTATACAAGTTCGAACTGCAGTAATGCTTTTATATTCACTTTTGGCCTAATATTCCTCCAGCTATGGATTATGTAGTACTACTACTATAAATGAGTAGAGTGTTCGCCAATGGTCTGGGAGACCGGGGTTCAATCCCAGGTCGAGTCATACCAAACGCTCAAAAAATAGTACTTGATGCTGCCTTGCTTAACACTAAGTATTATAAGGTACGGATTAAGGGTAAAGTGGAGCAATCCAGGCAATGGAGTAGCACCTTCCCTTACACCTTGTGTAGTAGCTATTGAAAAGGGAGCCCTCGGGTCACCCTCGACTATGGTCGCTAACTTTACTTACTTTACTATCTTTCTACAAGGATGAATTTGGCATTAAATAATCCACGGAGGTTGAGATGCCATTAAAACAAAGAAATCAACCCATCATATTACATTGTAGACGGACTTTGTATTTCGAACTGTTTGATAAAAAAACTGAATCTGATTCATTTATTATCGTTACATACTTTGCAAATAAAGCTTTTTCTTTTTTCTAATTTTTTTTTTTTTTTCAAATGCTGAAAAATTAGTAGCGTTTTGATAGAATTCTTAATACATTTGATATAAAGAACGAGCGTCGCTCTGAAAGTGTTGCCTCTCATTTATTTTCCCGTATACAACAACTGCAGGTGACACATTAATACCATTGCAGAAAGCGCGGAATGTAAGCTCATGTTTATCGTTGCAGAAAATGCATAGCCACTGGTGGTGACTGTCTGAAAAAATAGTATTTTATAGATTAAAAAAAAAAACTTACTTATAATTTGTTGCTGTGCTCATAAATCTTTTAGACTCGGTCCGCCAGAATAATTACAAATTGCCGCTACACATTCAACAATAGCAGTAAAAGGGTGAGAGTATCAACAGCCATGCTATTTTCGTTACCATCATAACGTGCAATGGGGAACATCGTGCATTTATGATTGAAACTCATCTCCCAATGTCGTGGTCACTTGAGGCCGGCACGCTCATTAAATCTATCCTCTATTGATTACTTCTGAAAAAAAAAGCTATTTGTGTTTCACCTCGCGATAATGCCCTTGAGAAAGACATGAACCCATCTCTTCTTCCCCTATAACCATCTATGGGTAAATAATGGGACATAATTTGTTCTTTAGTCTTGGTTAGGAAACCAATTTAGGAGAAAGAAAACTCTGAATTCAAACTAGTTTTAAAAAATGACCTTATGTCAAATACTGCCTGTGGGTAAATACATACTTCTTCTGGGTTAACCGACGCTCAAGTCTTAAGATCAAAGACAACTGACGAACTGAATGATTTTATTCGTCTTAAAATCGCAGCAGCACCATAGGTAATGACGCGGTGAGCACAGCAGAACTTCAGAATGAGGCATCAGGGTGAGGCTTCAAGGTGAGGTTTCAAGGTGAGGGTTCCTAGTGAGGTGAGAGCAAGCATTTGGACGACATAATCCTTAAAACAAAGTGATGATAATAATAACAAAATAAAATAGCAAATATTGTTCTTTCTTATGATAAAAGTACATTTGGATCTGAAAAAGTCACCATGACGTAATAGCTAAAGTGCTGGACTCAACCCTCAGTGTAAGCGAGTTGGTGGGTTAGTCGTTTTGTTTTACGGCATATCAACCTTTTCAGGTCAATTAATGCTGAATCAAGTCATTTAGATAAAAACTTTGTTTTTGTAATGTCAAATCCATTTTTATACATACAGTTATATTTCAAACAATTCAGTTTAGCATGAGTACAAAGTTTAAATGTCAAAAACAGTTCTATTTCAAACAATTCAGTTTAGTCAATAAAGTTAAATGGTTCCAAGTATTGCTACGTATCACTAACAATTCAATTAAACATCAGTCATATGTTTACACAGAGTTAAATGTAAAAACAGTTCTATTTCAAACAATTCAGTTTTGCTTAAATACACAGTTTAGTTCTATTTGACCAATAGATAGGACCCTATCAGGTGATACCAATCCAGGCCAGAATGGAAATGAGAGCGACGACAATGAATCAGTACTCTGCAGTCACCAAATCTCTAGCATTGCTGGAGCCTCGCTATCAGATTGTTTAGTGTCATATCGAAGACACTTCCTGGGGGACTCAACTGCAGAGATGCAGTTGATGTATTCTGGGCCATGTAAGCGAGTTCGAACTCCAGCCACCTACTTACGTTTACATTCGGACTAATATCTTTGGAAAAGGTATGAACCCCCTTATTCCTCCAACTATGGGTAAGATAGTACCACCAATTTTTTTTTCTACAAAGATGGCTTTGGCATTAAATAAACCACAAAAGTTGATGTGCCATTATGAAAATAGTTTTTGTTGACCTTTTTTCATTTACATTCCCAAACGAAGATATCATTATGCCGAACCCAGTAGTTTCCGTGAAAATAAACAGGGGTTTTACTTTTAAAGCATCCTTAGTCATAAATTTACTTCGACAAGCTGATGGTAAAATAAAAAAAAACATTCATCAATAAAACTGTCAACCCACTCAACAATCCGCAAGTAAAAAGTGTTTGATTTTCCACAGTCCCAATTTAATAGAAAATATCTATACTTTTTGTTGGGTCATTTATGAATTTTATCTATATGAGCACATTGAGCGTCATTTACTTCTAGATTTAACTTGAGAGGTTTAGCCATCCACTAATAAACCGTAAGGATGAAGCGACTGACAAAAACAATTCTTAAGGGTGGAATATAAAGACAGATTATGTACACACTTGTATTTTATTAGAATATAAGAGACCAGTGTTAAGTTATAAAATTTTGTTAGAAGAACACACAACATATTATCACACGGTAAATCTTCAGCATAAATGACACTGAAAGTCTATGAAGAAAAAATGCTGATCAACCTCAACGTTTATGTCTTTTCTTAAGTGGCGACCACACAGACGAGCTGAAAATCATCTTTTAGAATAGAAAAAATATGGCTGTTCAAATTATAGTAGTTCAGTTTGGTTTCTTGGTATACCAACCTTCGTGGGCAATTTAATGCAAAAGCCATCCTTGTAGAAGAACAGTAATAATACCGTAGCTGGGTGATGGTATTATAGCAGGGGTCATAAGGAAGCATCATACTTTTTCAAAGAGCATTAGTCTGAAAGTGAACGTAATAGCGTGACCGGAGTTCGCTAACTATGATGTTAGCCACTACGCTACGTGGACTCTCCACAAATTAAGTGGCGACGATAGCAGATTTCTATTCTCAAAAATGGGTAGAGATATAATTGCCATTTCATCTCCAGTAAAATAATCAATCTGTGCCAAGTGACTTCTAACTTTTGTTTGCAAAGATCAATTCTGACGTTTATAGAAAAAGGACAAAATTTACGACTCACTTTAAAGCAATCAAAGTTAACAATGATAGAAATAATACAGATTTTACAAGAGACCAAATGTTTTGTCTGCAGGAAGATTTTCCAACATTTGAAGCTTTAACAACTGAATTCGAAACATTGAGGCTTCACCGAAATTTCATATGCTACCGATGGCTTTTTGATATTATCTTCAACGAAAAAAGAATTTTCTAAAGAGTAAAAATAGACGATAGAACCTATCTTTTAGACAGCCCAATCGGCTGGGCTGTAGAAAACACCGACTGCATCTCTGCAGAGGGGTAAGACCCCCACCCCAACGAGTGTCCTGGATGGGACATTAAACAATCTAATGTTAAGGCTCCAGTAATGCTGGAACTTTGGGAAATGCAGAGTACCCTTTCATTACTATCACTCCCAGGTCCACTCTGGCCTGGAGTGGTAGTACCTGATAGGGTTCTATCTATGAGTCAAATTGAACTGTTTGACATTTAAACTGTGTGCAAACAAGTGACTTATACTAAATTGAATTGCTTGAAATAGAACTGTTTTACATTTAACTTTGTGTAAACAAATGACTGATGTTTAATTGAATCGATAGTGATACATTGCAATACTTGGAACCATTTAACTTTGTTGACACATGCTAAATTGAATTGGTAAAAATAGAACTGTTTGATCATTTAATTTTGTGTATCTCCAAAATGTGTTTACAAATCATATATTTAATATATATGTAAAAACAGGATTTAGCATTAAATAACCAACAATGGTTGATATGCCATAAAACCAAACCAAACTATCTTTTAGACATAACATATTAGATAAAAGAGACAAGTATGATATTTATCCGACTTCCCACTAAGATTTACATGAAGTCATTTTATCGTGGGGTCATATATGTCTCGTTTCATGCGTGGTCGTCACAAAAAATGCCTGATCCCCTCAATATTCCCCAGTTTGATGCGCCTCTAGCTCCAAGCGATAAACCAAGCCCTTCTAAGCAGGTATTGCCTGATGGAAAGGCCGCCTGGAACCAAGCTAATATTATTTTTCACCCACACAGCACGGTTGTACCTGACTAGTATTATTTATTCACACTTTTATAAAGTTTTTCTTTCCCTGTCGATAAGCAAGATAACCGCAAACAGGTTGAATGAAAACAACTTGAAGCTTTACAGTTCGAGCACTTTCCACAATACTCGAACTACAACTGAAAGCAATTTTTTTTCTTTTAAAGTTTCGGGCAGTTTATAATCCTTAACAGTGGCAATTGCCAGCAAAAAAAAAAAAAACGAATAAAAAAAAAAAACTGAATAAAAAAAATTAAAAATTAATCTTTCTCTGTCATGTTTAATGATACATGTATTTGTCTGTATATATATAATTTAGGATTTATGTGTAAGCAGATAATATTTCCAAAAACAAATTTTAAAATCTTTACCAGATACTAAACGAGGTAAACGATATTTATTGATATGTTTAATATGAATAAATAATATTTAAAAATAGAAGCAAGATACAAATTCACCCGAAAAATTGCTTGAACTCTCTGAAAAATTGTTTGCATAAATTTATCATATAATTGCTTTGATTCGAATTCCAGTCTGTAGGCAAGGCTTAGAATACACTCACTGTACTCCTTGCAGAAGGGTAAGACCCCGTCCCCCCAAAAAGAGGGTGTCTTAGGTATGACACTGAACTGCGTTTGATGGCGAGGCAACAGTTTTGGGGATATGGGGAGCGTGAGGTACATCTTGGGAGTGATAGTACCTGTCAGGGTTTCCTCTATCGGTTAAATAGATATGTTTAAAAATTATTTGTATTTGATAGGACCGTGTGCAAAAAAAAAAACTTACGAAAAAATTGCACAAAAATGCCAATATGAACGTACACTGAACGCAGTTCTTTAACATCAAGGTATTAGATAATCCTAAATGGGTTGACATCCCGTTGAAATTAATCAATCAACATACTGACGAGGAATATAATGACCTCATGCAAAGAACCATTGTTGCAATTCCTAATATTCATTCTGTTTGAGAGGTCTCTCTGCAGAGAGATAAGACTCCCCAGATCTCCAAAACGGGAGCCTCGTCATCAGATACAATTATCATACCCAGGATATACCTTTGAGGGGACCTTATCCCACTGCAAGGGATACAGTCATCGAGTTCTAAACCCCATTGACAGGGGAGTCAGTACTTTTAGGTATGTGTCAAATATACTTGAGAGCCCATACAAAAACAAATCTTTCTCAAAAGATTCAACAACCAGTGATTTTCCACGAATCGGTTAAAACAATATTCTAAAAACTTTTAGAGTCCAAATTTCTATGTGTGTGGTCGTCAATTATGCTATAAACTAACTTACTGAATGGATATAAATCACTATTTTTACGTGAGATTTCAATGCTACTTGGACATTAAAGGTTAACTGCGTTATCCAACTTTTTTATAACTTAACACTGGTCTCTTATATTCTAATAAAATACAAGTGTGTACATAATCTGTCGTTATATTCCACCCTTAAGAATTGTTTTTGTCAGTTTCTTCATCCTTACGGTTTATTAGTGGATGGCTAAACCTCTCAAGTTAAATCTAGAAGTAAATGATTATCAATGTGCTCATAAAGATAAAATACATAAATGACCCAACAAAAAGTATAGATATTTTCTATTAAATTAGGACTGTGAAAATTTGAATGATTCTGTGTGAGTTAATTATTTGGAGAAAGGCGACATTTTTATCGCCGTTGTTGCCTGATAAGTCGATTTTGAAATTTTAAAAAATGGAAACCTAGTTTTCTCTCTCCAATCAGATTTTAATTTAGAATACAAAGCTACATCGCCTTTTATTGTTCTAAAATGGAAATTGCTAGCTTTCCGGCATTTTTTAAGCATAGATCCATTACTCAACCAATTAATTTCAAATTCTCTTAACTGAAATTTCGCGCATTAAATTAAGTTTTTTGTTTTCTCTTTTTTTATCTTTTTAATGATTTCGATAATGATGACGTTGTGTTATTTAATTATCTTTTGATTTAGTAACTTGTGATAATTTATTCATTAAAAGCGAAAAAAAGTAAATTCATTAAGAGCATGTGGAAATGTTTATTTCCAAACTAAGAAAAACATATGTACTTATCTGAAGATGTGGTCTCAAGTTGAATGTGAGAACGCATGTACTGACGTCACACAGGAATGTTGCATTTAAATTTATTGTTTTATTTTAGAATTAACGTGTAATTTGTTTTGCCAGAAATAAAAAATGCAATTGAAGTTGTTACAAGGATGAATTCCTTGCAGTATTCAAGGCGTAACACGTCATTAAGAAATATGCTGCAATGTATTCTTAAATGCATTGATGCCAGTACATTGAGCACATTCCTCTTTCCGAATGAATTCGCTTAAATACGACTGTAACATAGTAACACTCCCAACATACCATAGCTTTAGCATTGTTTTGTTTTGTTTTGTTTTTTTGTTGTTGTTTGTTTGTTTTTTTGGGGGGGGGGGTTGTTTTGTTTTGTTTTTTTTTTGGTGGGGGGTTGCTTTTTGTTTGGTTTTGTTTTTGCTTTCGTTTGGGGTTTTTTAATGGAGGGATACTTTTTTTCAGTTCTGAAGTGTAAATCGTCTCTGGAATGAATAGTGGGACCACCTATTCAGAAGAGTACAAATTTAGATACTACACTTTGATTGACACAAAACTATGCAGAAAAGAGATGCTATCCATTTCAACAATGCTTACAAAATGTTTGGACCTTCAGTCCTTCTACCCTCGGATATCTGAACTCCCAAAACATGTTTTTAAGGAATCACGCAGCTTAGATGTATTCACCCAACACCTACGCAACCAATAGGATGTGACACAAAGTCAATTTTTAAGCAGAGTAAAGCTAGTTTGAATTAAGACTTTTGCTTCTCCTAGATTCATTGCCTAACCTAGTCTACCCTACTATTTACTTAGAGCTGAATGGAGAACATATGGATTTATCCTTTTCCACAAAAATATTAACGTAAAGGGAAATGCAACAGCTTCGTTTAAAATTTGAACACAGGACGCCGATTACATTTCCGACAATGATAATCGTTACGCTATGCACACCTCCTCCTGATATGTATCTTTATGTTTTTTGTTTTGTTTTGTTCTGTTTTTTGTTGTTTTTTTCCTTCAGTGCTAAATTAGAACCAGTCTATGTTAATAAATGTGAACTCATTGAGCGCTCAGCTATATATATATATATATATATATATATATATATATATATATATATATATATATATATATATATACGAGGGCTGTTTTTAAAAGTTTTAAGGATTTGGTCTTAAATAACATTCAACTTTTTTTGGTTGATATGCCATAAAACCAAACCAACTAACCGACCAACCAAAAAGTTTTAAGCCTCACCCAAAAAGAAGAGTCATAGCTTTGTTGAGGCGACACTGTATCACTAATTCAAAAACAAAGAAAACTAATTCAGATTTCAGCCTAAATTTCTATTCAGGTGAGGTCCAAAGGTGTGAGGTGTGTGACAAATCTAAAATCTAGGTGAGTCTTTGAAATTTACTGAGGTGTTCAGAAAGTAATTAATTTTTATCAAGACGTATATAAAAACAAATGTAAGTTAAATTTATTTTAATATTATCATAAAAATGTAACCAGCTTCATTTTCAGCAACTGTAGACCAATGGGAAGGCAAGTTTTCGATTCTTCATTTAAAGAAATCAAGAGTTTTCCCCGAAAAATGTTTCGACCTCTGAAACACTCAGCCTAAAATATTGAGCATATGCTTGGCATTGACCCATGATTTCAAGGGGTCTTACCCCGGTTGTAGGAGTAAAGGGTAACTCTTTGATATTTGAAAAGAGAATCAAATTGGCCCACATTTGTCGTCTAGCCTCATGATTGACTGAATCTTTTATTTAGCCTGTCGGATTCGAATAACCGTTATAACGGCCGGAATTATTATTGTTGTTGTGGAAGAAGAAGAAGAAGAAGAAGAAGAAGAAGAAGAAGAAGAAGAAGAAGAAGAAGAAGAAGAAGAAGAAGAACAACAACAACAACAACAACAACAACAACAACAACAAGTGAATATCTCGAAAGCGATACCTTTCGAGAAAAGCTTTTTATATATGTGTAAACTTGCTTGTATGATATCAAATGTAAGTACAGGATAACTTAAATAGTAATCGCCTGATGTTAATTACAGTACACACACACATACACACACACACACACACACACACACATATATATATATATATATATATATATATATATATATATATATATATATATATATATATATATATATATATAAGAAATGCTTTAAAATGCAAGTTTGAATCGTAAATATATCTATTTTAGGATATAATAGTTGTAAAAGAGTTTTTGTAGTTGTTGTTAATCAATCAAGTGAGCCATTCCGTTTATTACGACTGGAATTCACTTGCAGTTATTTTGAATAATCTCTTAAGAGTGTGTGGAAATTATTCATACTGCATAATTTTGAAAAGTGCTTAATATATAAGTCATATAAATACGATACTTTCACATTGATTAAAATACCATTTATCCCATGATAATGCTAAAAGATTTTACATCAATCAGCATCAAATGCAAAACCAATTCTAAACAACATCGGAAAAATACACATCAATAACACAAACAAATTTCATGGCATTGACTAAAAAGAATTACAAATACTTTTACACCTTTTTTTTTAGTGTAAGGTTTCTTGTATTTGTCTTTTTGTCTCCACCAACTTTCTTCTAGACACTCGCAGCATTACACAAACAAATTCGTCCAAATTATTAACATAGATAACAAGCCATCCACTGTTTAATGTTAGAGATTATTCTGAAACAAGTTAAAATATTGTTTCAGGAAGAAAAGCGTAGACCATGTTCTTTTTTTAAACTAACAGTAATTTATAATATTTCAACATCCACCACCACCCCCACACACACACTGGGTCAGCCGCTCGATCACTATCCATTCTAAAAGTTTATGATGGTTACTTTCATTTCAGAAAGAACACCGAGTGCGTTTATAGATTTTAGATGGGAGGGGTGTTCTCAAGTTCTGATTCCGCCTTCTCCATATTCCTCTCGCGAATCTTGAAATTAGATGATTGGATTCAAGACAACTATTAGAGAAGCTATTTAACTAACCCCTACGGTACTGTTATGGGACACAAGGTCAATTTAATGAGGAGTACCTCGGGGTAAACAGGTATCCCGTGGTACGGTGCTATAAATTGCTTAGTTCCGTCGGTATTCCCATTTTTGTGGTGCCTCAGGTGCCGAGCAATAAATCGAGTATTGACTTTAAGACGAAGGGTTAGGTGCTGCCTTGAGGAGGCTTCCTGTAGCTAAGCTCATTATTGTTAATGTGATTCCGAACACAAAGACCGACAACTGCTAGAGAACCAGTTGGAGTGAATGAACAGACCAAACTTTCTCACACTTCATGGTACACATGTGCTAAAGAGGCGCGCGTGACATAACGGTTATTGTCGTAGAAAAAAGAATTAGCGACCCGAGTTCAAATCCTAGGCAAGGTTGTTTGCCTGTCTGGGAAAGCTATGAATCCATCTCTTCTCTCCTTAGCTATGAGAAAATAGTCGGACCCAGTGGGCTTTTTAGCCTTGGTTTGGTAACCAGTCTATAGGAAAAGAAATTCTGAATTTTAAGCGGAACTCCGCTTAAAATTGACCTAATGTCGTATCCTGCTTGTAGTGGAGAAGTCAGGCAAATGTGTGCCAGATGGCCGTTGACCCTACAAGAAGGTTCTTCCGCACTTTGACAGTTGTTATGGTTTCATCCTGCCGGCTAACCACCTTCCTCATCAGGTAACCTTGGTAAGGAATATTTTTGTGGCTAACCACTCAACCATGTGGTATGTTGTACTGGCTTAATTACAACCAATAACACTCATTGAGCAACCTGACATTATCAGATGATTTGTGTATTTATAGAAGTTTCCAGTCATTGCTGTTTTCAAGTAACAAAACTGCCTTTTTCGTATTTGAAAAATTAGTGGTAATTTGATAAACAATCTTCAGTAAAGCTGATAACGTCTCTGTCGATGATGATAATGACATGTTTTAACCATAAAATGTCAACGTTTGACATTTTAAGATTAGCAAGAGTTTGGCTAAAAGAAAAGCTTCTGGTTCTTTGTGAGTGTGAGGTCTCCACTTGAAAAATGAATTAATCTTAAGAAGATGTATAGACACTGAAATTAACCCTTTCGTTTAATTACAACGTTATTATACATTTATCGCACTATCTGAAAAGATTACAGCTTACGGCTGAACTCTTGTAGTCAAATAAAATACAAATGATTTTGCACTATATTCCATTAAGCTGACATATATTACATTACCTATTTTTACAACTAATCTTAATACTTTAAAGGAAGGGTACTTTTTTCTTTTAGCATACCTGTTTGTCCTTAAGCAGTGTTGACGTGTCCCTTATGAACATAATAATCTGAACTGTAAGAATCGTCTTGAACAGACAATAAACATTATTATTTTACTCCTTACGAATTTCTTTTTTTTGTTGTTGTTGTTTTGTTGTAGTTGTTGTTTTTTTCACACTAGTTGTATTATTGCTTTTTGTAGTTGTTGTTAATATTCGTATTAATAACCATTTTTAAACCAGAAGTGACATTATATTTTATAAATGATGACATCTTCTGAAAATTTACAAATTAGATAATATTTTCGGTATTTATGAAATATCACGTTATTTTTTTGTTTTAAAATAAATTTTCAAAATCAGCTCTCTCTCTCTCTCTCTCTCTCTCTCTCTCTCTCTCTCTCTCTCACACACACACACACACACACACTCACTCTAACACACATTTTATATTGTCTTCCTTTTCTCTCTAACATGCAGCGTGTTCATTTTTTTCCTTTCTACCCAACAAATCAAAACTCCATTATTTTTCTGGAGTGGTGACAAGGTGTAAGATTCGAATACATACGGTCGATATTTATCTGACTTTCCAGGAGGCCAGATTTGAAACAACATCATTTTATGGTAGAGACCAAGCACGAATCGAAACTCCTGCGCGACTTTCACAAAAAACGCTCGATCCCATTTCTAACACATGCGTTCATGTCTTATTCTTTATTATTGGTCATTGACTTATATAATTATATCAAGTAATTTATGTCTTTAAAATGAAAGCGCTACTTGAATACTCAGATACTGAGCTAACACCATACTAGAACTGTCACTAGGTACTTTAGATTTTAGGAAAAGCCGGCGTTTTTGTCCGACAAAATGAGGATATACGAGAATACAAAGAAAAAAAGATCCAGGTAGCCCCTTTGAAATAATCTATCATATCCGTTGTGTTTCTTTAAGAGAAATTACATTTCGTTCAATGACTGACGCTTCTTAATAAAATGACTGGACCTAAAATAAACACTGCTTTATAAGATTTGCTTGTAAATGGTAACAAAGAAAGAACAATCCACAATGCAGCTCAGCTGGAGACAAGTTTTTCTAAACAGCTGGATCAGATTCCTACAAAGTAACCGACATCTCGCTAAATCATGTCCTGATGTTAGTACAATCCTTCAGAGTCAAGATATATATATATATATATATATATATATATATATATATATATATATATATATATATATATATATATTGTCAACAATATAACTGTATATTTCTCACCATCACCAACTTTTTCCCTCTGAAGCAAGATTCTTCTTCTTGATGATATTATTGGGTTGGTTAGTGCTAGGGAGGATATTTAATCGAGTCCTCACTCACAAAGGTCCAATATTAGCATTAGTCTACCAATGTTAAATTAACATTGGTATAACTATTATCCTTCTTCAAGGATGACTTTGGCATTAAATAACTCATGAAGGTTAATATGCCATTAAACGAAGAAACCAAACCAACACTGAGATAATAACGAAAGGAAAGACATGCTGAAACATTTAATTCATACATAACGTAAGTACCAGAAGTATTGACAGGAATACATAAACTTGTCCCAACAGATAGAATGTGTACATATTGTATAAAAATTGTATAATCAACGACAATTAAATAAAGAGAATTACTCTATAATTAATAGTTCGTACTTATCTCCCTAAAGAAATTATAAGGATCAGAGTCTAACAGAACACAGGCACCAAATTACTATCATTAAAGTAAAAAATTGGTTTGGAAATTGCTTTATTCCCGAAGAGCATAACAACGTGAACATTTGTCATTACGCTTGTAAATATCTCGGTACAATGTGCTATTTTTACCGAGTTATGATAATTTACATACAAAAATTGAATCATTACCATCTAGACTAATCGTCCTGAGTATGACAATAAAATGTATCAATTGGTGAGGTTCCAGTTCTGAAGCTCTGAAGAGTCCAGTCTGAACTGGAGTGGTAGTACTTGTTAGGGTCTCATCAATAGAGTGCGGAAGCAAAATATGGAAAAATTTTCAAAACCTATTTTTAGTCTGGTTTATCAAATTTTTCACAAAAAAAACGCGATAAATCTAAATTTTCATGATTAGCTCTATTATTCAAGCACTTTTCAGTAAAATTCTGCCCAATATGAGTGAACAAGAAAAGAAACGACAAAGAATCTATGATCTGCTTAACACCGAAAGCAAGCCCAAAAAAATTTCCGAAATAATTAGAGTTTCTTTATAGCCTCCATAAAGCCCAGACCTTAACCTCCTGATTACGCTATATGGGGTGTTTTAGAAAACAAAACAAATGCAACTTCCTATCCAAATATTGGTTCACTTAAAACTGCAATTGCGAGAGAATGGGTGAAAGTCTGAAGAATTTATTTTGAAGGCATGCAAATCGTTTCGAAGGGGTGTTGATACAATAATTGAAAAAAAAAAGAAATGATAGCCATATTGGGTAAATTTACAATTTCACGTCTATCTTCTTATTTTGTTGTTTATCTTTTAAAATAAAATTAATCTTGTTTTATAATAGAGTCGTTTATTATTATATTAGAATATTCCTAATTTTGCTTCTGCACCCTGTATGTGTCAAATAGATCCGTTTGAAAATTATTTTTATTAGATTGGAATACTTGAAACCATAGAACAGTATGCAAACTATTTGTACAAAGAATATTTACTTGAAGTTATTTATAAATGATTGTTATCTTTAGTTATTTGAATCCATATAATTGTCTGCAAAAAATTAACTTCAACATTAAATAACCCAGCAAGGATTAACATGCCGTAAGACCAACCACAATATATAGACGCACTTAAATTCTGCCTTTGATGATCGAGTCACATTTTATGTCTAAAATTAATATCCTAATTAATAACAAATAAATAAGAAGTACCCAACTATCAGTATTTAATGGTTATCTTCTTTGAGAAACTATACTGATTATGGTGAGCATGAAGGGAGACTTTACACTATTATTATTACTATACAGTTGTAAACTGGATAGAAAATTACTTTATTTGCTAACAAGTCTTGCTACGCTGTACCGTTTTTATTGCGTTAAGGCAACATACACGTAAAAATTAGATCATTAGAGATGGGGTGTCAAACTTGTTTGGCTTTGTGAGAAGCATAATATAAACTTTGTGGGCCTGATGAGGACAGTTACTTAAAAAAACTCTATAAATAGGGTGGGCAAAAGTTAATCCAATTCGACAATCTTTTTAACTATTCTACATTCAACATCAACTTTGGCAAAATAAAGCTTAGATAAAATTATTAATAAAAAATAGAATTACATTTAACGAAAACACTGCACAATCACTGACAAGAATAACAGGATTAACTGGAATGTGTGTGTGTGTGTGTGTGTGTGTGTGTGTGTGTGTGTGTGTGATATGTTATTTTTACTGTGTAAATACAGTTTCGTCACCTCGAAAGGTTCACTAGTCCGTCGCAAAAGGGTCACTTTTCGGTAGTATCTCAGTAAACTTTTTTCTCTAACCCTTTAGTTAAATAAATAATTAAAGATAAAGTTCAATAACCTCTATAAATATATGTCTAACGAAAGATTTAAAAATTAAAGAATTTTTTAAATAAAAATGTGAGTTATTTTTTGGCGCATCTGCATTAAAGGATAAAAAATAACCCAATTTCCGATTTCAAGCAAAACCTAAAATGTTCGCTGAAACGCCATACATTATAAGCTCTTCTGCTCTTGGGTGAACATAGTTAAATGCAATAATACATATGCGGGTAGTTGCCAACAGGTCTGTATCATTATGTATGCGTATAGGCATAGAATATGTATATGTACATGTATACCAAATTATACTGCATTTGGTCTACCCACCAAGTAAGATTGTGACAACAATTAACTGTTGTATATATAAAGGGGTAATCGTATCTGTTTTTGTGTGTGTGTGTGAGAGAGAGAGAGAGAGAGGGGGAGAAGGAGAGAGCATAAATGGCGTATATGTATGAATGTAAATAAATCTTTATGTATAATAATGTCAAAAGGATAACTAAACAAGTTAAGAATCTCCGTAGATTTTAATAGATCATAAAATAGAAAGAGAAGGATTTTTTGATGTGTATGAAAGAGTCTGTTTTTAACGTCCGTCATACACAAGGTTTTCAGCGCTAGTACGGTCAGGTGTCACTAGACAAAAGTATCCTTCTTTTAAGTACTTCAGTTTTGGAGAGGTCTACGGGAGAGTTATAGGGGTTCTTTTCCTGGAAGCAAAGTCGATATATATTCAAGGAAGAAATCAGGAAATAGAGAGACGGACTTCAGTCATCTTGACTTCAGTCCTACCACTGGGCCTCGACACACTTTGACCAGCCGTGTATCTCGGTACGGGAATCAGGTCGGGTATCTTGACTCGGTGACAGTCGGTCAAGCCGCCTGACATAAGTGCTGGGGAAGCCCAGCAATCGTGCCGACATTCCTTGGGCCTCGGGGGCAGTTCGCTCCAGCTCTCGTCTACTTCAACGGGGCTTGGTTTATTGCCAGGTGCCTGAGGTACCTCTTATTAAGGAAATGCCGACGAAGCCCAATGCATTTTTGGAGCCGCCGAGGGTGTCTGGGCTATGGTCTTGCACCCAGCCCCCACGTTAAAAAGGCCTTGTGCGACACTTTAGCACTGAGGGATGATAAACAAATACCGAGACATACCATCCTCACAGGCGCGCCCCGAGGAGGTGGTTTTGAGCATTTCGCCAGATTCGCTTGTTCTCAGGGGTTCGTTCCTCCAGTCAGTATATGCTTTGTAGCGCTGAGTTCATGGCTTGGTAGCTTACGCACCCCAATATGGGGAATGCCAAATGGACCATTTTTTGGTCTGACCATGCATGAATCACACTAGAATTACCTTGTATCACATTCTGACTTGTGGGAAGTCAGTTAAATAGCCAGACGGTTGCAGCCTAAGGTAGTAGGTAATTGTGCTGCCGAGCAGAGCAACCACTTCTCCCTCAACCACCCTGTTCTCTGTGGTTGGTAACTGGGAGAACACACCAGATATAACTGGATCGTTGAACTAAATGGAAGAAGAAAATTTCTCTGCAATTCGTAATTGCAATAATAAGGAACCAGCGCCCAATTCCATTTTTGCGAAGTGTCACACACGTCTCTCCGACCGAGAGGAACTCGAGGTGAATATAAACAACCAGCTAATATATTCTCGAGATTTTTTTTTTTTTTGTCTGTCGTGATTTGTAGGGTTTCGACTCAAAACTGCAAACGACTAACATTGTCTCAAAGAATCTGCACAATGTTAGGTTAAATAATTCTGCCGGCGAAACTAAACAAGTGCAACGAAAGATTTTCCACAACGCTACCCAAATGCAGACTCCGCAAATACTCAGTTTCATAAATTTTCTGTAGCTTCAACTTAAATGCAGATGGTTTGAATTCAGCGTTTTACTTCTTGATTCCATTTCCTTCGACGATAACCGTTACGCTAAGCGTACCTCCTCCCCCACGAAAGGATAGGGTGTGTGTTTGCAAGAGGAGACATCATGATTTTCTATTATGAAATGAATATATATTATGGTTGAGCTTTTGTATATTTACCTTTTGTCTGATCCTCGCAATAAGCGCGATTTATGTTTGTATGTTCAATGGATAAAAAGTGTCACCGAAAATTCATTCGACTTTTTCTATCAGATTAATGAATGAATGTTGGGCAGCGACAAAAAAAAAACGAGTCAAAGAGGAAGGCAAATCAAGAGAAGAGAAAAAAAAAAGGAGTGAAGAGACAAGAAAAGGGCAATCAGATCGGCAGTCTGCAAATAAATCTAGAAGCGGAACATGAATGAAAAAGTAAATATTTATGGAGCGACTAAAGTAAACAACTCAAAATAGTCATATGCTTTCAAAAGTGCACGTATGACTGAATACAAGTCTGCTATCACTCTACTATCAATATGCGTTATATATATATATATATATATATATATGTGTGTGTGTGTGTGTGTGTGTGTGTGTGTGTGTGTGTGTGTGTTGTAAGCCAGAAATATATCAAATTATGAACTCTAGAAGTTCGTTACCTTAAGTTTTTGTTGTTGTTGTAGTTGTGTGTGTGTGTGTGTGTGTGTGTGTGTGTGTGTGTGTGTGTGTGTGTGTGTGTGTGTGTGTGTGTTGTAAGCCAGAAATATATCAAATTATGAACTCTAGAAGTTCGTTACCTTAAGTTTTTGTTGTTGTTGTAGTTGTGTGTGTGTGTGTGTGTGTGTGTGTGTGTGTGTGTGTGTGTGTGTGTGTGTGTGTGTGTGTGTGTTATATTCTTTAGTCGAAGCTTAGCAAATAACTACACAGGTGATTTTGTTTATTGTGATGAAGTCATGTGTATGACCAGCCTCTCTTTTTGGATGTGCAGATAGCAGGAGAATGGTGTACCAGTGTGCCACAGATTCTACGAACAGGTTTTAGATTCAGGGTTTTTCTTCTCTAAGATGAATTGCCTTACTAATGCTATATATATATATATATATAGAGAGAGAGAGAGATAAATTATTTTCGGTTTATATGTATATATAGTGATTAATTATTTTTGTAAACATTCCATTAGCAACAGAACTCTTTAAAACAGTGATCATTTTTTCTTTCTTTTCTTTTCTTTTTTAGAGCCCCATGCTGTCATAGGCAGAAAGTAAATGAAAAGTATGTGGGCAGATCTAAAAGAAATACGTGTGCAAAACTATTTCTATTTGATACGTTAGTATTTTTTTTTTTGTTTTTATTTTTTGTTTGTGTTTGTTTTTTTGTTGTTTTTTTTCGTGTTTTTTGTGTTTGTTTTGTTTTTTGTTTTTTTTTTTTTGTTTTTTTTGTGTGTGTGTGTGTGTGTGTGTGTGTGTGTGTGTGTGTGTGTGTGTGTGTGTATAAAAACACATTCTCTATACGACACCATTTGGGACAAAATAATGCTAAAAATATTCCATAGAGTAAACAAGTTCAAATCCTGTCCAGATTATCTACCAATGGATCGTTGCTATATATATATATATATATATGTGTGTGTGTGTGTGTGTGTGTGTGTGTGTGTGGTTTATATGACATAAATTTTTCGCCTATTTGGCTGACTACTGAAAAGTCATTGTTTTTCTTTAACATCGAATCAGAACTCAAGATCAAGTTTCTTGTACTTCTTCACCAGGGGTCGAAGCACAAGTATCTGAAGTGACATAGGTAAGATATTCGCAATGTGATCTATGCCAAGATTCGAACACCAACTGTTGGTCCCGAAAACGAATGTTGGTAATTCGTAGACCCAAGCCAGATAATCCTGATTATGATTGATAGTCTTCTCTAAGCGGACAGTCAGCGCAGAAGAAATCTGACCCTGATCTACGGCGTCAAATAAAAAATTTAAATGTATATAAAGATAAATAAATAAGTGCTCAAGTCAATGTCCTAAATTTTCTTCTTTTTTTTCCTTCTTTTTTTTTGTGAGGAGAAAAAGAAAGAAATTCCCCAATGATAAATATGTTTCGCCCTCTTAACACGAATTGGGCGATACGTGACTAACAATTAATAGCCATAACACAACAGGATACGCATCATTTCCCGCCAAATTGACCTGTTTAATCCGTTTAGCAATCACTATATTCATCGCTCTTGCTTACACTTTTGCATTAACATGAATCAGTCAATTACTTCACACAGAAAAAAAAGGAAAAATGGAGGTGATAATATCAATACAAAAACTGAGTTTTTTGTACAAACCGTTTACGCGTCTCGTTTAGGACCTGCAGTTCTTCGTTGTCCTCAATGAACTGCCGGTCAGACACGATAATTAAGTGTTTTGAATGGTTCTTTTTCTTTTAACGAATATATTCACTTTCCGACCGTTAGTATATACACATACCTTAATAAACGGGAAGAATTTGTCCTCTATAGACGGTCAAACTGTTTGATGTAGAACTTCCAAATTTGGTATGGATTCTAATACGACTTAAAGAAAGATTTCAATGTGAATATTTCCAATAAATCTTTAACAATAAAATAGCAAGAAGCCATGTTTTTGGAAGTCACAATTAATTGTAAAAAATTCAAATTTCAGAACTGTAAAAGAAAAAACTAATGACTTATCTTACAAATTTATATTTAATTGAACATTAGTAATTAAGTTGATAGTTTGTTCTTCAAATTGGAGAAAATTAAATTTTAAGTTTCATTTATTACTAAACAATACAACATTGAAACTAATTAAAAAATTAACATGTAGCCGTACAAAAATACGGCTTGGTTTCTTTGTTTAATAGCCTATTAAACTTCGTAGGTTATTTAGTGCCAAAGCCATCCGTGTAGAAAAATAGCGGAGGTACTATTTAAACCATAGATGGAGGGATAAGGAGTATTTGTAAGAATATTTGTCCGAAAGTGAACATAATAGTGCAACTGAAGTTTAAACTCGCTTACTTTGAGGCTGCAGTCAAGCATTACACAACGGGAAATCCACGCACCCACCCCGTAAGTAGACCTCTTTATGTACGTCTTTACGCCATTTATTGTTTAATATAGAAATGTTGCAGTTTTATTTTTCTTTAAAGAGTTTCAATTTTGTAAAGTTTTGTAATAAAAAATACCTAATAATATTTGTTTTGATTGTATTATGTTTCACAAGAAATAATAACATTCCGGTATTTTTGGTTTTGAAGAAAATTTACTCTTTATTTCAAAAATACGTATTAGTAGGAATGTACTTATTTATGGGCGATATTGTATGTTTCTCCACAATCGATTCGACTGTAGCCTCTGCAGAAGGGAAATACCTCTACAAAAGGTGTCCTGGGGCACTAAACTGTATCTGAAGTTCAGGCTTCAGGTCTGGGGATCTGTTTAGTGAAGAGTACCCCTTCATTGCCTTACTCACGGGTACATTCAGATCTAGAGTGGTAGTACCTGTTAGGGTCCCATCTATGGATCGAATAGATTTTTTTTAATTATTAGTATTGGATAACTTAATATTGTGTACAAATTATTTGGGTTAGGAATAGTTACTTGAAGTTATAATTATTTACAAAGGATTATCATTTTTTGTTACTTAAAATCATATAATTGTGTGAAAATTATTAGTATTAGATAAGAATACTTGAAACCATATATGACAGTGCAAATTATTTGGATTAAGAATTGTTATTTAAAGCTATAATTGTTTACTAAGGATTATCATTTTTCACAACAGCGTTAGCTGATAATTTCTCACAGGTGTTTGAGTGACAGCAAGTCTCCTCAAGTTTCCAGGATTCTGGCCGATCTTTAGTTTGGACTGTGTCCACCCCTTCCCGTTATTTCCAAGTCCTCCAGTCTTTGTACCAATCCTTTGGTGACTGTACCAAGAGCACCAATTACGATTGGTATAATCGTCACTCAGATGTTCCACAGTTTTTTCAATTCCCTAGCAAGGTCCAAGTACTTATCCTTTTTTTTTTTTTTTTTCACATTCTTTCAATTTTACTCTGTGATCCGCTGGGACAGCAAAGTTCACAATCCTGCAAGTTCTATCTTTTTTGTTGATTATTATAACGTCTGGTCGTCTGGCTGAGATTAGGTGATCCGTTTGTATCTCGCAATCCCAGAGGAGTTCGTGTGTCTCATTCTCCGGGACAGATTCTGGGTTATGCATATACCATTTGTTCGTATGGTCCAACTTCAATTTCTTGCACAATTCCCAGTGAATCACCTTTCCCACCCAGTTGTGTCTAGTCTTATACTCTTTCTGTGCTAGTTTGCTGCATTTGCTTATTATGTGATTCTCACTTTGTTGTGGTTGGTCCTTATGGCGTTTTTTTTTTACTGCTATTAAAAGAGGTTCAGTTTCTTTCTTAAGGTTTCCTTTTCTTAGCTACGTCCACGTTTTCTTGTGTGAGATGTTGTTTATTAGTCGTTGAAAGCGCCTATAGAGTTGTTTTTCTTCCCACTTTTGTTTTCTGGTTATAGTCGTTCTGCTGATCCTCGTGACGTTAGAATTGCTTCTGGTGGCTGTAATCAGTCCTCCTCCACGCTTTTTTTTTCGAATCGATGTATCGATGCGTGAACGCTGTCTTCAATGCTGGCAAGTCCTCTTCCTCCCTCTCTTCTTGACACATATAGTCTGTCAACGTCATCTATGGGATGCAAGACCTTATGCATAGTCATTACTTTTCTTGTTCTCTGGTCCATTTGTTTAAGTTCTTCTCTGAGCCACTTCAAGAATAGCCCCGAATATCTTTCGAGGCGGACAGCCCTGGTATGTATTCTTTTGACAACGTTCCTACAATAGAGTTTTGTCTCGAGTAATTTTCTGGTTCTTCTGAGATACTCTTTTTTAATCTTTTCTTTCATTTCCACTTGTTTGATGGTGTCAGCTTCCAATATTCCCAAGTATTTATAGGTGTACTTCTCCAAGCGTTCTGATTACTATTTGATTTGGTAGTTTGACTCATTCCGTCATGTGTCGGTTGCCATTTTTCATTACTAGCATGGCGCATTTTTCTATGCCAAATTCCATTCCTATATCTTGACTGCATATTCTCACAGTTTGTATTAGGGTTTTTGGCAAAAAGTTTGATGTCGTCCATGTACATCAAGAGTTTGTATCAGGCTGTGCATTTTCTAAGGATGTGGTTGAGTGGCATCATGGCGATTACAAATAGTAATGGTGATTGTGCATCTCCCAAGAATATGCCTCTTTAGACCTTTACCTCTGCTAAGCTTTTTCCTCCAGTAGTTAATTCCACTCTCTAGGTTTCCATGGTCTTCTCGATAAACTGTACGATTTGGTCGGGTATCTTATACATTTTTATACAGTGTAGTATCCAGCTTTTGAGTACCATATCGTTGTCAATCCAGGCCATAGCTCGATTTTTCTGTCTCGTTTTACTCTCGTTGAGAATGTTTTGATCGATATATATTAGTTCTTCTGTGATTCTGGTTCTCTTGCGACATCATGGCCATACATTCGGGTATCTCAATTATCTGTATGAATTTATCCATTTCGGTAGCAAGTCTGTCGTGTGTGGAGGTGAATTTTTAAACCAAAATCGGTATATACCATCGAGGCCAGGGGTTTTCCAGTTTGATATTTTTATAAATGTTGCCTTGACTCCGTCGGGGTGTATGTTCACCTGAGGGCCTACGAGCATTCGCAGCTCTGTTTCCATGTTGGTTATCCATTCGGCTTTTTTGTTATGATCTTTCCATTCCCATATTTTGCTCCAAAATCTTTTTGCCTCTCTCGAATCCGGTTGTTGGTATGGCTTCGCCTGATTGTTGGTAGATTTTTTTTCGTTGTTTTGGAACGTCCTGTTTTGTCTGTTTTGTTTGGCCTTGTTTTGGTATCTTTTTAGTCTTCCTTCTTTCGCCAGTATTTTTCGTTGGTTTCCCAAGGCAATTTTTTTTAGTTCTAGTTGCCGTGTTCTTTCTGTTTCGTCCAAATATTTCTTAATGTTCCGTTTCAGTATTCTTGCTTGTTGTCGTAGTCTTTTTATCTGTGATTCTAGTCTGAGTTCCCATCCGGATTTTGACTTTCTGTCATTGGTCTTCAAGGGGACCCCAATTTTTTCACAGACTAATTTTGCTCGTGCGTATATTAAATCGTTTAACTCCGTGATATTTGTCGGAATATTTGTCAATAAGTGGTTCACTTTTTCGGTTTTGGACTTGACTGTTCTCCAGTCTTGGTTCTTGAGACAAGGCAATGTTGTTTTCTTTTCAGACATGATTCTTTTAATATTATCTACATTAATTTTTTCCTCTTGTGTGTTTGCGGTGTTATGAGTTATTGTCATGCAGTGTTTGGTTTGGAGTTTCTCGCTTTCCTGTAAATAGTGTGTGGGATTTGAAGGCTTTTGAAGGTCAGGGGATGAGGGCAAGGCTGTGTTGCTGTAAGATATCTGACTCCATATTTTGGTTACACTGTTTCACCCCACGTTGACTGGCTGGCGCAATGCCTTGCCTAAAGAAAGTCTCAAAAGAAATGTACAAAAAGAAAAGACAGAAACAGATAAGAGACGAAAACATTTCTTCCATACTTTCCTTTATTTACTTGGTGAAGGGACTAACCGACGCTACGTCCCAAGACGTAGCGTGGTGCCCAAAACACCAGACAGCAGAATGGTGTTGTTGGTTCGACGGACACTGCCTGAAAGAGAAAGATAATATCGTCTCCTTTTTCAAGGGGAAAATCCTTTTTTCTTTTTACGCATACGTCATCTCCTTTTCCGTTAGAGACCTCTGGGACTTTCTTCAAATTTAATAGTTTTCTTTTTATCTATTTATTTATTTTTTAAATTTAATTTTTTTATTTATTTATTCGTTCCCTACAAGTGACTCGGTTACTGTATTAGGGGTTTGTTGATGTGTTTGCCTATTATTAGCATTATCATTATTATTATTTTACTCCTTTGAGAGTTTTTCACGCCACCGTTAGCTGATGGTTTTTCATGGGAGCCTGTCTCCTCAAGTCTCCAGGACTCCTCTTAGTATTTTGGCTGATCTCAGCAATAGTGTAGTTTGGATGGCCACCACTCATCCTCTTTTTTCTAAATACTCCAGTTCCTGTACCAATCCTTTGGCGATTGTACTGAGCACGCTAATTACAATTGATATCACCGTCACTTTCATATTCCATTGTTTTTGAAGTTATATAATTACTTGCAAATTATCAGTAAAGGATATGAATGCTTAAAACTATATAGCTGTGTACAAACAAAAGATTATTATTAGATAGAAATAGTTACTTTTAACTATATAATTGTATATAAATTATTACTTGATATCATATAACTTTGCAAACATTTGATTATCGTAATCAAATAAAGAAGTATTTTTTTTTTAATATTGCGACGGAATACAGAAAATATGAATAGTTATGAATTGAATTTCGGCATTAAATAACACATAAAGAGTTAATATACCATTAAATAGATTAACCAACTAACCAACCATCTCCCTAATCAACGCGGTCAACTAATTGTAGTTGAAAAATGTCGTTTATATTCGTTTGTCTAATCATTATCTCAGTTACACTCGTCTCCTTAAAACCCTGTAAGACTGGAGTGGATACATGTATGACGAAGGGTAAAGGCAATAAAGTTTCTTGTTGTCGGACGCCAATATGGTGCCGGCAAGATGCACGCTAATTCAAATGATCTCTGACAGAAACTTGCTTGTTATATTTCAGGCTGTGCTTCCACCTACCTCCCTGTTCGTTGAGACGCTCGATTCTCTGCTGGTAGCAAAGCTGTCTTTATTCTTCTCTTAGTTGATTCAAAGTTAAATTTCCACTGAACTGTGACCGACCTTCCGTCTAACACCCTGGCATTTGTATTCATTTCTTCTAAGAGCCTCCATGCTGACGCGCTGTCTGCAACGTTACGATAAAGAAAATAGACCTACTGTTTCCTTGTATATTTGGATTTGTTCTTCCTCAAAGTGGAATATATTTTGTGCAAACTTTATTCGTTCGCAGTAAACGGAAAAGAATATTTTGATTTCCTCTTCTAACATGCGCTCATCCCGCAAACGTTCAGTTTCTTTAATCCGATGTATTTCTAGGAGCTTCCCTTTCGCACAAATTTGTTCATGAATACAGAAAACTTTTAGAAGGCTGCATGGGTAAAAATAGCCGAGTGCTGGCCTAAACTCAATTGGATCCTTTTGTAAACAAGCTCATATTTACTCAAAAACACTTAAGTCTTCACCAAATGAATTTATAATACTTAATCCCTTTTATTTCTTTTAACTGATATTTTTTTCCTCGTTCCATCAATCCTCAACAATGAGAAAACAGCCCAGGTCAGAAATAATACCGGAAAAGTACTCGCTCTCTTTGGCTGTTTAAAGGCAGCAGTTGATCTTAATCGTGTGAGCTACGAGAAACCAATGGATTGCAAATCAAACGCTTTCAACCCTCCTTTTACTCTTTTTTCCATCTCTTGTTGTTCCCTGTATACGTGGATTCGATTCTCACTGATAATTTATCCTTTGTCATATTTGACCCGATCATTTTTGTATTTTCTGTTGTTTTTTTTATTCCCGTTGAGTTTCAACTCTTTATTAGCCGTCGAACACAATAAAAATGGTACATCGTTGCGAGATTTTTATATGCTGCACTTTAAGAATAAAGCAATCTTTAATCTAGTTTTTAGTTTCTTGATTATCATTATAACTGTCTCTCAGACTCCAAGGAAAGACCACTAGCAGATGTCGGTGGAAAAAAAAACTGGAAATGAACTGGAGAAACAAATATGCACAAACTAGAATCTCTCCTTGAATATGAAACCCATAAAAATCTCTGGGATTTCAATACAAATGTATCGCTCAATATCGGCTAGAAGACTAGAAATTAACAAGAAAGAACTAACCATCTCCTGGATTTTGATGTTTTGGTAGACAACAGAGGGAAAATAAAAGAAAGTAAAAAAATAAACAAATACTTGGATCTTGCCAGAGAGCTGAAAAAATTATGGAACATGAAAGTGACGATGATACTAAAGTAATTAGTTTTATTGAGAGAAAAAAGAGTGAAGGAATTATAAATCAGAAGAAGTATCATGACCATCCTGATTTCTGCATTGTTAAGATCAACTAGAAATTCTCAGAAGAGTCCAAGAGAAGTGACTTGCTATCATTCAGATTCATGAGAAAACCATTAGCAAATGCCAGTGTGAAAAACTCAAGAATAATAAAGAGGAATAATGATTAAGAACGTGAAATGATAAAGAAAGCGATATAATTAAGACAAATTAACAGATATGAGGTAGTCCTAGGTACGAATAGTGGAATGAGAACAGTCTATCTACGTTGAATGAATTAGGAGTTCAGTTTGAAATCCAAAAGTCCAGGTAGTGTCAATAATGCAAATATAGGGTTTTTTTTAATATGAAATTGGCAGTTTCTTCTTTGTCATCCAATCTTAATTTAAGACAATGCAACTAAGCAATTGAGAATAGATATCCATTGGATTTCTTTTTGTCTTAACGATATTGACTAATAAGGTTAGTTTCACAAGAAACAGTTGAAAAAATAGTAGCGAGACTTTCAAACCAATTTTGCCATAGCAAATGAATTGATATCTTTTTGAATGAAAATCTAGAAGATAAAAGTAATAAAGCCATATACTTTAGACCTTAAAGAGTTTTATATTGTTCTTCAATTGTTAAATAATACCCAAGTGTTGTCAAGAATGTCATCAAGTAATGTATGATTTTATTCCAATGCTAAAAAAGCTTTCATGAGATAATGACTCTGGGACATAATGACATAGGTGTATGGAAGCGCTCGTTGCGTAATGGTTATCGTCGTGGGAAATGAACTTGCAGACCCGAGTTCAAAACCTGGACAAAGCTGTTTACATTTTCCATAAAGTTAATGTCCTATTCTCCCATCAGCTAATGGTAGATTGTAAAAAATAGTGGGCTCTTTAATCTTAGTATGGCAACCAGTCTAGGAAAAGGAAAACACTGAATTCAAACCACTTGAACTCTGCTTAAAAATCGACCTTTTGTCATATCCTGCTCATGACGAAGTGGTTGGGTAAATAAATATTCATAGTTTCGGGGCTGAAGCATCATTGCCACCCAGCACCTTACAATATCACCAGAATTTCTTGTTTCTCATAACTTGAGAATTGCATATGAAAATGAAACTTCGTCATATAATTCTTCTTAAAATCATAAATTTTCAGTGAATGTAGCCCAAAAATAAAACGTTAATTCAGTGATGTAAGATGTGAATGAACTGAACAGATGATGATCGGTGACCATGAATTTCAGTTCTGAAACAACTCTGTTTTAAGAATTTATGGATAGAATGATTGGTTTTAATGGCATGTCAACCCATCTAGGGATATTTTATGCCTAAAGGTTTGGGAATCGCGTTCATTGTACAATAATACTTAAATTTTTGTGTAGTTATTTAGTTTTTGTTTTGTATTTTCCCCTCGATCCTACCAAAGACGAATAACTTTTCAACCGATCTTTTTTGCCCATTGATCAAACACGAAGAGATACTTTCAGTCCGGGTCAGAGTGAACCTAGCAGTAATAGCAGTGAAGATGTACTCTACGCTCCGCAGAGCTCCAGAAATGGAGTCTCAACATTAGATGCAGTTTAGTATCATATCAAGGACGCCTTTTTAGGGGACAATCAACTGTATCCTTTAGAGGATACAGTCAGTACATTTTAAGCCCTGCCAGCTGGGTGAAAATACTTTTTTTTAAACTGGTAGCTTATACATCCAAACAACGGAGTCTTGTATGCAGTGTTATTTTCCTGACTGTGATTCCTTTCAACTAAGATGTAAAAACAATCCCCATACCAACAGTCTGTTGTTCGTGTACCGCTGACAGTACACGTATCATTGAGTAGCACTGATTTTTTTCTCAGTCATTTTTCTCCAACAACTGACTGCCGGTTCAGCTGTCGTCTGTCCTATCAATTCTGTTTTTACTGTCCATTTTATGTTTCCTCTTTCCGGAAAATAGTCGCACGGACATCGCTGACAATGCCGTTTTAAGTAAATTTCAAATAAATCAGACCCTAAATGGTTCCTTAGTTTTTGTTAAACTACTTTTCCATCCATTTTTTCTATCTTTTGTCTAATCATCCGCTCTTATAGCATCCCGTCGAATTCGCATATATTCTATTTGACATTAAAGATAATTGAATTGTCTGTCACTCTGGCAAGCGCTGCCGGTGGTCCAATCGTCTTACTGAAGACGTGTTGATTGATACTTTGAAATGACCAATGGTCGTGTAGGTTGCGTTTGTATACCAACAGACATATAAATAGATAATCTCGTTCTTTCATCGAGGATTCTTAACTACATTGGTCTCAGAACAAAAGACTCGTTCATTCTCATTTTATCTTATTATATGTAAGACAAACTAATTTTGACGCTTTGTTTCTTTAAAACTTATCAAGAAATTTAGTTGATATTACTTTGGATAGCTTTTTTAATTTCATACTCCTTGAAAAGGAATCAGATTTCTTCTTTAGTAACGATTGTAATCATTTTAAGGGGAAGGCGTACATTGACTTAAAGATAAGAGAAAATGTTGATCTTTCATAAGTTCAGTTGAAAGGTATTATAATTGGATTAAAATCAAACAACTGAGAAAGGAAAACTTTAAAAAAAGTTTAAAAACAAGCAAACAAAAACTGATATATAGCAATCGCTAAAATAAGCCTCAGTTTATCGCTCATACAGGGCTGAGTACAAACTATATTAATGATGTATGTCATTCTTCTTATTTGTATGTTACCCTCTTTTTTTTACCAAAGACCTCCGGGTTTTCTTAGTTGGAATCAGTTTTGCTTTCCGACCAAGAAAGTTAACTGATAATATTAAAGAGGAAAGAACTAGGAAACGCAAGAAAGAAAAGGAAGAAAATGAGGTACATGTTTTATTATATGAAAGAATAAAAAGTGTAAATATTTTATTACATAAAAGTGTACATGTTGGAGGTATAAAAACTAAAAGAAAACCAAACAAAATGTTTGATTTATTTTAATCGTATGTCAACCCATCTAGGGTTATTTTATGCCTAGAGGTTAGGAAATCACTTTCATTGTATGTTGCATATTTACATTTTTTGTTTAATTATTTCTTAAAAGAGTCTGTTTTCGCACACGATCCTATCAAATATGAATAATCTTTAGGTTTGGTTCGGTTTCTTTGTTTAACGGCATATCAACTTTCGTGGGTTATTTAATGCCAAAGCCATCCTTCCAGAAGAACTGTAGTGGTACTATTTAAACTATAGCTGGGAGGATAAGGGATTCATACCTTTCTTAAGGGTATTTGTCCAAAAGTGAACGTAATAACGAGACTTACTACGATTCTGCACTCCAGCGCTGTAACCATTACACCACGATGAGAGCCCCTGGGATAATCTTTAAACAGATCAATTTGACAAATTGATGGAACCATAATAGGTACTACCATTCCGAGTCAGTCTGACCTTTGGAGTAATAGCAACGTGGGGGTACTCCACACTCCTCAAAGCTCCAGAACAAGAGCATCACCACCGAAAGTAGTTTAGTTGTTATCGTTCTAAAAAAAAACTCACAAAGAAATCAAAATATGAACAATATTATTATCATTGCTAATACAAGTTAAGTTCACCTGATGATAAGCATTCATCATTTTAAAAAAGAAATATATTGACAATATATCAAAATATATAACACTTGAAATTTCTCTTTTATAAACAATTATAATCAATTTTGGAAATGGCATAACATTGGCTTTGAAGTCCAAATAATGTAAAGCAAATAATGAATGAAAAGATACATCTTTAGAGAGTTTATATATATATATATATATATATATATATATATATATATATATATATATGTGTGTGTGTGTGTGTGTGTGTGTGTGTGTGTGTGTGTGTGTGTGTGAATAAATAAATGTATATATTTAAATGAATTCGCAACTATATGTATATGTGTGTGTTATTGTGAATTTGTAATTTGCTTAAATTGTATATATATATATATATATATATATATATATAGAGAGAGAGAGAGAAAGAGATTTCAATCATTTATATAAACATATATATATATATATATATATATATATATATATATATATATATACGAGGATAATCAAATAAGTTTCCAGACTTTTTCCGTATGGGCACTTTTATTGATAGTACACATGAAACTCTAGTCCCCTTCGAAGTAATCTCCTCCGGCTGCAATGCGCTTGTTGTATCGTTCCAACAACTTCTGGAATGACCCATGGAAGTCCTTTTGTGTGAGCTTAGGGAATAACCAAAAGTCACAGGGAGCAAGTTCTGGACTATAGGGAGGGTGAAGAACTGTCTTGACGCCCATCTTGGTCAAATAGTCTGTGACAAGGATAGAGTTATGGACTGGTGTAATGTCCTGGTGGAAATACCACTGACCCGATTTGAACAGTGCTGGCCTCTTCCCAAGGAATCTCTTCCTGAACTCCCTTAAAACCTCAACATAGTAACCCTAATCCTAACCTTAATCCTTTGGCCAATCAAGTCTGGTGTATTGATTTCCTTACTCCTCCAACACCTCTCATCATCCCTTACAGACTCCCTGCCTTCCTTGAATCTCTTATGCCCCTCAAAAACTGATGCTCGATTCATTCAAGATGGTCGAAAAGTAGTCTGAAGCATTCCATAAGTTTCTGTGGCATTTTTTCCAAGTTTAAAACAGAATTTTATTGCATATCGTTCTTCTAAAGTGTCAAATTGCATTTTTGCAATTCACCAGTTGTGACAGTCAGGCTTTAGTAGAGTGTATTCCAATTCTGTTCATTTGAACATAAAAATTGGTCAGTCATCTCATAAGATGCATAGCAATAATATACTGAATTTTCAAGAGTCTTCGACGATTTTAAATGCCTGTACAAAAAATGTATGGAAACTTATTGAAGGCTCCACGTATATATATATATATATATATATACACGAAGGTCGTTCAAAAATTTGTAAGCCTCACCTAGATTTTAGTTTTGTCGCTCACTTCTCACCTTTGTTTGAGCCTCACCTGCACAGAAATTAAGACATAAATCTGGATTAGCTTTTCTAGTTTTATAAGTGGTAGTGTGTTGCCACAAAAAAATGTAGAACTATGGCTTTTCTTTTTGTGTAAGGTCTTAAAATGTTTTTAACCTCGTATACACACTGACACACACACACACACACACACGACACACACACACACACACACACACACACACACACACACACACAAAGAAGGAGAGGTTTGGTTTGGCTTGGTTTCATTGCTTAATCAACTTTTTTGTTATTTTGGGGGGTGGGGGGTTACTCAAAATTTAAACGAAGTGTCTAAACGAATTCAGTGTCAATTCTTAAAAGTTTTTGAACAGTATAATCGATATTTTTTTAAGCGAAATGTTTTCTGACGAAACACAACATTGAGTAAGTGCGGAAACCTCTTTACTCATCGACCCCCCAAGATCTGAACGACTTTTTCTTCTTTTCGGAATTGAATATTCATTCCAATGGTGAGATTTGAGCGCTTGAAAGACATTAAAAGAAATTGGAATTCCCAGTTTTTCATCATTTAAAAAAGATGAATTTCAAAGGTGCTTGGACCAATGAAAACTCGCTGGTAGGAATATGTTGACTATTAAGGAGATTATTTTGAAGAAATCGTTTCCTTATTCATTTTCGTTTTGGCAATACAGCTTCAGTTTCTTTTTTTTCTTTTTTTAACACATACCATCCGATGCAATAGCGAAATTATGCTAATATCAATTTCATTTTTGATGGCAAATGTAAACTATTTTTTAATATAATTAATCAATTTTTTGAGTGATTGCAAGTAAAATCATCGGTATTATTATTATTATTATTATTACACTCATTGTGATTTTTTCACACCGGTGTTCGCTGATGCTCTTTCACTGGAGTCTGAGTGACAGCAAATCACCTCAAGTCTCTAGATCTCGTCTCAATATTCTGTAGTCTGAATCGTGTCGATTCGTCTTCTGATTTCCAACGGCCCCCAGAGGGAACTGGAAGAGTTGGAAATCAGAGGACGAATCGACACGATCCCGACTACAGCATTGTTGAGATCGGCCAGAATATTGGTCCTAATGCCAATTTTTTTGCTGTTATTAGAAAACTTTCAGTTTCTGTCCTAAAGTTTCCTTTTTGTAGACATGTCTATGTTTCTTGTCTGAGATTTCGCCAGTTTGGCGCTTGAAATATTCATACAGTTGTTTTTCTTCCCATTTCTGTTCTCTAGATTTTGTTTTTCTGTTTCTGTTTGTTGTTATGTTCTCAGTACTGGCTGCTGAAATGAATCTTTTTTTCTTCTTTCTAATGTATTCTTCACATCTTCGTATTGATGTATCCATGCTATCTTCAGTGCTGTTGAATCCTCTTCCTCCTTCTATTCTTAACACATATTGTGTGTCTGTGCAAGGCCTAGGGCATTGTCATCAACTTTCTTGTCTTCTAGTGCATTTGTTTGAGTTCTTCCCTTGTCCATTTTACGAATGGTTT
This sequence comes from Sepioteuthis lessoniana, assembly GCA_963585895.1. Classification (NCBI taxonomy): domain Eukaryota; kingdom Metazoa; phylum Mollusca; class Cephalopoda; order Myopsida; family Loliginidae; genus Sepioteuthis; species Sepioteuthis lessoniana. The sequence goes on from OY757905.1 coordinate 84,104,887, forward strand.
CGAGTATCTTACAAGGGAGACAACCCAGGCGTTTATCCTACAAATGAGATTTCTGCTGAAGAGCTTGATTTTGAAAAGCTTTCTGCTTTGTCTGAGGTAATCTTTTCTTATTTTTTCTTTCATCTCGGCTTGTTTGATGGTATCCGCTTCCAATATTTACAAGTAATTGTAATTTTCTTTTTTTCTGGACGCACTGATTCTTTCTTGATTTGGCTGTTCAATTCCTTCAATTATTTGTCTTTTTCTACTTTTCATGCTGAGCTGGGCACATTTTTCTATGCCAAATTCCATTTCTATATCCTGGCCGTATATTTTTATTGTTTGTATCAGCGTCTCCAGTTCTTTTTCATTTTTTTGCAAACAGCTTGATGTCGTCCATATAATAAATCTTTTATTGTGATTTTGTAATTTTGTAGCCCCCTGTGCACTTCCTATGTATATTATTGAGTGGCATCGTTGCTATAATGATCAGTAATGACGAAAGAACATCTCTCTGGAAGATACATCTAAAGATTTTCACCTCTACTAAAAGTTTTTCTCCTGCTGCCAATTCCATTTTCCAGTTTTTCATAGTTTCCGTGATGAATTTAATGACTTTGTTGGATATTTTGTACATTTTCTGACAATCTATTATCCAGATTTGCGGTACATATCATAGGCTTTTTGCAGTCAATTTACGCCATGGCTACATTTTTCTGTCTCGCTTTGCTCCCCTTGAATATGTGCTGATCAATGTACTGTAGGTCATTTGCTTCGTCTTGTTCCTCATTGACATCCTTTCTGCTCTTCCAGAAACATTTCGCGGCATACGAGCGAGTAACAGATCTCTTCTTTAATCTGTGTAGTTAGGATTCTGCACATTATAGGGAGATGCGTTATCGGTCGATTGTTGCCAGAGATGGTTCCTTTTTGGGGGTCTTTCTGGATCTGAGTAGTTTTCTCCTTAGTCATTCATTCGAGTATTAAATTGATTAATTGACTAATTTTGATGGCATGTCAATTCATCTCAGGTTATTTTATGCCAAGAATTTAGGAAATCGTATTTATTTATACATACATTTTTGTGTAGTTGTTTCTTAAGATGTCTTTTTTTACACTGTATTATTGAATATGAATAATCTTTAAATTTGACCCATAGGTGGGACCTAGCGGATTAGAGTAGGTTTGAGAGAAATAACAATAAAGGAACACTTCACACTTCCCAGGTCTCCAGAACTGGAGCCTCACCATCAGATACAATTTAGTGTCATTTGGGAGAGGATACAGTCAGCGTATTCTAAGTTTCACCGATAGAGTTACATAAGATTACCTGGGGTTGTTACTTATTTCACATTGGTACCTGAGATTGATGTTAGAGCCGAGGTTAAAGGTAAGATTTTCAAAAACTGATTTTTATTGTAGCCACTTGCAAGAAGAGCGTCACACAATCTTCTTACCCCCAATTTCCCAATATCTGTCGTTGTAGCGTGCGAAGCTAAATTTAGTAGAACTGGTTTTTGCTAGGAAAACTAATAGTAGCGTAAGTAATCACCAGCAAAATACCGGTATCTATAGAAAAATCTTTTGGGTAGCAATAAATCAACATTCTGTTAGTCTTCCGCTGAACATTTAAAGTTGCCTTATACATTATTCACCAAGGGACAAAGCATAAGCGAATATCAGCCTTCCGCCGGAGTAATTTGAACCAGACGTGTAGTCAACCAGTTAGGTGTCTCAGAAACGAAAGCAAAAAAGAAAAACAACTTTACTAAATAAACAAGATATGTATTGTATTTAGGCTATTTATGCAGAAAAATCTTCTATTAGTTGTTTTGTTTTGTTTTGGGAGTTGGGTTTTTTTTAACTTCTGTTGCGCTTTTTATTCAAGCAGACTTCACTTGCCTAACGTAGTAGTCATTTTCTTTCCAAGAGATTGCACACAAATTTAATACTTTTTGCTTATATGGTGGCGTATCACACTCACACTCACACACACACACACGCATATATATATATATATATATATATATATATGTGTGTGTGTGTGTGTGTGTGTGTATTATTTTGTCTTATTGGCCCAGCGGTTAGAGTGTTCGCCAATGGCCCGGGAGACCTGGGTTCAATCCCAGGTCGAGTCATACCAAAGACTTTAAAAATGGAACTTGATACCACCTTGCTTAACACTCAGCATTATAAGGTACGGTTCAAGGGTAAAGTGGAGCAATCCTGGGAATGGAGTAGCGCCCTCCCCTACACCTTGGTGTAGTAGCTATCGAAAAGGGAGCCTTCGGGTCACCCTCGACTATGGTCGCTAACTTTACTTTTTTATTTATCTACACTGTTTTATAAGTACATACCAAACTTTTTTTATAAGTTAATTTTCATCTACACCATATCAGATATCAGGAATTATTTGTAATGGAAAATTTTGCCATCAGAACGGATATTATTAGGAATCATTTATTACAAAATTCTACAGCCATGAAACTCTGTAGCCAAAAATAAAATTGGAAATCCTCCGTAACCAAAAATAAAATCGTATAAATATATATAAAGGATTAATTATTTTTGGACTGCAACATATTCATATATTTCCTTACAGTGTTTCAGTGCTGTAGAGTTTGATAATAAATAGTACCTAATACTATCGGTTTTGCTTATATAATATTCCTTTAGAAATAATTTTAAAAAACTAGTATCTTAGGTTAAGAAAAAATTATCCTTTTATAAAATATTATGAGATGTAAACTGTAAACTTATCTATTATATATATATATATATATATATATATATATATATCAACTTCTTGGATTTTTTTCATGAAAAAGTTGAGGTTTTAATTCTTGTTAGTTTTTATACTAATCTGTTCTCTTACATTTCGGGCCTTTTTGATTTATCTAACGCTTTTTAAATCACTGTTTGTTCTCAACTCGTATTGTAATGGTTATCATCGTAGGAAATGGACACGCTGAGCCAAATTCAACTCCTGGAAAAGGCTGTTTACATTTCACAAAGTGCAAATACTTTTGGAAAAGGTATTAATCCAAGTATTCTCCCGCCAGCTATGGATAATTAGTATGGCCGACTGGGCTCTTTAACATTGGTATAGCAAGCGTTCCATGAAAAGGAAAACTCTGAATCCAAATCTGTTAAACTGCTGAGGAGTTGGTAAATACATATATATAATTGCTGCCGCTTGTAGGAAGATAGCCATCTCTACAATATGAAGATTTATCTATTATACAGCCATGTGCACACAGATAACTCAACAGGCCAACTTGTCTTCTGCTGATTCGTTCACATATGTAACATTTGAACAATCTATTGAGAGATTCAGTACGAGAGGCATGCCCTTTTTTGTGTCTTATCAAACCACAAGATGACTTGCACACCTTGTCATATATTACTTAGGCATTCTTTTCATGTCCTATGTGTAGTATTTTTATTATCCAGCTTGATTCTGTCTATATTCGTGAGCTCGTATAAGATTTATAACACCTACTTTTCGTGAGAAAACATGATAACAAATGTTACATATCAGATTGTAGACCAATGGGTGACGCCTCTTAATCCTACTTTCAATGGGCAAGTTTGAATTTACAGCGATGCACTCGTTGCTGTTCAAATGCAGCACCTCCTTCAGGAATAAGTTTAGGTCATTCAGATCAATCAGTTGCCGAAACACACAGTTATGTATGTTAATTTTCAGAGTTTTTTCGGTTATTTCTGATGATAATCTTTGAAACACTTTCTTGGCCTATGCTGGTTAGTTTGCCATAAAAAAAAACAATCCTTTTAGAAGTCTATTATCCTCTATTTTCTTTTGGCTGGCCCAAAACACCTGACATATGGTTGATGTATATATATATATATATATATATATATATACGTGGTGCCGTCAATAAGTTTCCAGACTGTTTTGTACAGGCATTTAAAATTGTTGTAGACTCTTGAAAATTCAGTATCTTATTGCTATACATCTTATGAGATGACTGACCAATTTTTATGATTTCAGCTTCAAATGAACAGCTACGACAGCAATTGGAATACACCCTACTAAAGCCTGATTTTCACAGCTGGTCAATTTTAAAAATGCAATCTGGACGTCAGGACACTTTAGAAGAACGATATGCAATAAAATTCTGTTTTAAACTTGGAAAAAATGCCACAGAAACGTATTGAATGCTTCACACAGCTTTTCGACCATCTTGAATGAATCGAGCATCAGTTTTTGAGTGGTATAAGAGATTCAAGGGAGGCAGGGAGTCTGTGAGTGATGATGAGAGATGTGGGAGGAGTAAGGAAGTCAGTACACCACAATTGATTGGCTAAAGGGTTAGGGTTAGGGGTACTATGTTGAGATTTTAAGGGAGTTCAGGAACAGATTCATTGGGAAGAGGCCAGGACTCTTCAAATCGGGTCGGTGGTATTTCTACCAGGACAATGCACCAGTCCACAACTCCATCCTTGTCACAGACTATTTGACCAAGATGGGCATCGAACCAGTTGTTCACCCTCTCTATAGTCCAGACCTTGCTCCCTGTGACTTTTGGTTATCCCCTAAGCTCAAGGAAAAACTTAGAGGCTGTCGTTATGAGACAATTGAGATGAAAGAGGCTGTGACGAAGGTCATTGACACGCTCACATAAGAGGATTTCCATGGGTCCTTCCAGAAGTTGTTGGAACGTACAACAAGTGCATTGCAACCGGAGGAGATTACTTCGAAGGGAACTAGAGTTTCATGTGTTTACTATCAATAAAAGTGCCCATACGAAAAAAGTCTGTAAACTTATTTAATGATCCTCGTATATATATATATATATATATATATATATATATACGATAGTCGTTCAAAAATTTCGAAGACTCACCCAGGAGTTGGAGAAACACGATAGTTTTTCAATATTTTTCAATATAGTTCCCTTTGACATCAATACACTTGGTCCAACGATGCTCAAGTATGGAATTCCCAGCACGAAAGAAGATGGCATCCTGTCCTCTAAAAACGCCTCTACAACATATATGAACTCATCATTTCAAAGTCCCATTTACTTGCTTCAGCAACAACAAACTGAGCAGTATGCATGGGCGTGTTATCCTGAAGTAAGAGTGCACTTGCCCTCAGTTTCGACTTCAGCTGTTTGATGCATTTTACTGCCATTAATAAGTAGTCTTATCATGATTAAGCTTTTAGAATCCAATAAAACAGAAGTCATCACCTTGCCAACAGACACTGTCAGCTTGAAAAGTGTTTCCACAGTTTGCCTTTAATCTTTGATTGAATTTCCAAGTGGTGAACCCAAGTTTCATCTTGAGTAACTAATCTCCCGTGGAAATTCGTCAGGTTAGCCGAGAAGCGATTCAGAAATGTCCTGGAAATGTCAACTTTCAGTTTGTACTCTGGCATCGGCCTTCTTGGGATCCATCTAGCAGAAAGCTTGCTCACTCCTAATATGAACTGAACCAGAACTAACACCTGTGGACTTACCTATCAGCTGGACTGTAAGACGTCCGACATCCAAACAATACAGGGAATAGCATCAACTTGTTCATCAGAAGAGTTTTTTAGACGACCCTAGGTTGCACATCTTCTGTGCTGTCCCTGTTCTGTTTGAATTCCACAACCCACGTCGTCACAGTTGCATAGGAAGAGGAATCCTTGGTAAGTATCTATACTATGTCCTTGTGGATCTTTTGGAGTTTCCTGTTTTTCTTTAGCAAATATTTTATAATTTTTCGGGCCTCTGTTTTGTTCATTTTCAAATTTGTTGCTCACCTCTCACCTTAGTACGGGCATCACCAGCACTGAAATTAAGACAAAAATCTAAATTAGTTTTTCTTGTTTAAAAAGTGGTAGTGTGTTGCCACGACGAAATCTTCTGCAATGACTCTTCTTTCTGGGTGAGGCTTAGAACTTTTTGAACGAATCTAGTATATAGGAATGAGGATCTCACTTTCTTAGTTTTGTTGTTACAAATAGTTTTATATGTCGACTATAAAATAAAGAACAAAATCGTCAGATTAATCTTTTTCTTTTTTTGCTAAAGAAAATTTCGCCTAACGATTGTGCTTTCTATTTTATAGAATACATATGGAATTATTAGTAATGAAACAAAAAAAAGGTGAGATCCTGATCACATAGTTTACATAGTACTGTGTTGGTGAGCAGAAAAATTGATAACAAGGTAATCCAAGTAGAAGAAATTTATTGAGAAGCAAAGTCGACACTATAGCGTTTCGGTTCTAGTGAATCATCATCAAGACTATAAGGGGTGATATTAGTGATGTTAAATGAACGATGGATGTTTGAAAATGCAAAATACAAAACTCATGGGAAATTTTTGTATAACAAGAAAAAGTTGGTCGTTTAACATCACTAATATCACCCCACATAGTCCAGATGATGGTTCACTAGAACCGAAACGCTATAGTGTCGACTTTGCTTCTCAATAAATCTCTTTTTCTACTTGGATTACCTTGTTATCAATTTTTCTTCACATATTGTCGGATTGTTATTTACTTCATATATATATATATATATATATATATATATATATATATATATATATATATATATATATATATATGTGTGTGTGTGTGTAAAATTTAAAAATCACCTGAAACCATGGTGATCATTAATATTACAATAAAATGTTATTGAAGATTGATATTCATAATTCATTTTAAATCAAGTGAAATATAACTAATGAAAAATAGTAAAGTCACTCAATCTGCTTTAATCAAAAACTCTAAACCAACTAATGTTCACTGTCTGTTCCCATGACGATTACGTTAATAACTCGATTGTCATTTTTTTAAAAGTTCGTAACTGATGAAACAGTGAAAACCGAAATTTACGTATGTAAATATATATGTTAAAACAAATATTCTTTAAAACAAATAGTGGTCGATACAAAAATATCGTTAAGTCAAAATAACATTGATATTATAAATAAAAAAACGAATAATAATCAAGAAATTGTGAAACCTAAAGTTGTAAGTTAGGGGTGTCTTCATTTGTTTTTTTTCTTTTTCACACACACACACACACACACACACACACACACACACACATATATATATATATATATATATAGCATAGAGTCGTGCTGACATTACGGATTACCTTGATGCTCTCTCGCCATCCATCCCTATCGGGCAACGCCCTTCCTAAATCCGATCTCAATAAAAATGATGCAACATAACGAGATTTTTATTGGTCTTAAAATGTTCTAATTTAGAAAATAACGATATTTTCAATCCAAACTTTCAGTTCAATAATAATTTTGAGTGGCTTCTGTTCCATTTCAATCTCGATATAATGGATATAAGTATGAAATGACAATTAGAATCCTTCTCTCTTTCCCAAGTAGAAACATCAAAATTATCATGAACTATTTTTACATTGGGAACAGAAAGGGTTCACAAAACTGTCAATTGCGTATATATATATATATATATATATATATATATATATATATATATATTCTCCAACTTATTAATGGACGATACTGTATATGTCTATTTTGTTGCTATCATTTCATACATCTAATTTTACTGTGTGCAAATGTTTAATCTATTCATCAGAATCCTTCTCTCTTTCCCAAGTAGAAACATCAAAATTATCATGAACTATTTTTACATTGGGAACAGAAAGGGTTCACAAACTGTCAATTGCGTATATATATATATATATATATATATATATATATATCTCCAACTTATTAATGGACGATACTGTATATGTCTATTTTGTTGCTATCATTTCATACATCTAATTTTACTGTGTGCAAATGTTTAATCTATTCATCAGAATCCTTCTCTCTTTCCCAAGTAGAAACATCAAAATTATCATGAACTATTTTTACATTGGGAACAGAAAGGGTTCACAAACTGTCAATTGCGTATATATATATATATATATATATATATATATATATTCTCCAACTTATTAATGGACGATACTGTATATGTCTATTTTGTTGCTATCATTTCATACATCTAATTTTACTGTGTGCAAATGTTTAATCTATTCATCTTTTCTAGAGCTAACCTGAAATGTTTTACATTTTACACTCAATGATTTTCTAGTATCGCAAAAATAAAAAAATATTTACATTTACGCACAAAAGACAGCATGAATAATGCAAAACTCTTGCCTAAACAATATACACCGTGTGGGAAGAAAACTGAAATACATAAGAGTTTCAAATTATAAAAATTTGATCAAGGTTGAACATGGCTTTTTTAAAGCCACGATTTCAGCAAGCCTATTTATTTTTAAATTTTCACAGAGACCTTTTCTTTTTCTGAGTTTTGCACTCGTAATCTCAGGCCGATTAGACATTTGTTTACGATCAGTTATATTTTCAGTCGTCATTCACTAATGTTTTATTTTCATAACACCGTCATTTATTTACTTGATTCATTCATTTATTTGTCATCAGCGATCTGGCAAGAACGGAAATAAAATCATAGAGGTCCTCGTTAAAAGTAATTGAGTAATCTCCCGTATTTCTTTCTTTGCTGTTGTTAATGTTGTTGTTTTCATAATCTCATTTTTTTAATTTATATAACAATATTTTAACTTTTTCTTGTTCCTGGGCAAAATGAGTCATTTCCCAATTGCTTAGAAATTAGTTATTTTCCAAATTGCTTACATTCACCATCAAGATAGTAGTGAGTGTCAATCATTCCTTTGATTTTAATTGAATAGCTACAATTAATTACCCAAATTACAAATTGGTGATCGGCCATAACTCGACATCTTCTTAGAAATCGGAGAACGAAAGACCAAACTAAAAGACGATACCCAAATTGTAGCTAATTTAAGATGTAAGTTTGGGACATAACTGCTCAATATAAAAATGAAGCAAATAACTTAAACTCATTCTTATCTGGGTGGTGAATGTAAGTTTTACATTTATATGTAAAGTCTATGTAAAATACATTAGAATTAACGATAATTTCTCTGGGTGGGATACTCTGTTCAAGAATCAATTAATCTTAATAAGAGTTTCCTAACTTCTTTTTTTTTTTTTTACTTTTTATACGTAAGCCAGTGTTTTATAAAAGAAATAAAATCACTGGTAATTATATAATATATTTATATATAACATAATTCACGTTTGTTGTTTTTTAATTTTTTACTAATCTTTTATATATATATATGCTGAGAGAGAGAGAGAGAGAGAGAGAGAGAGAGAGAGAGAGAGAGAGAGAGGAATTTGTGATCATTTCATACGATGGTAACCTAATGGTTATTGTCATAAGAAATGGTCACGGCGACCCGAATTCAAATCCAAGACGAGGCTGTTTACATTCCACATATGAATTGTATGGTATGAATTGAATTATTCTCCGACTACCTATCGGTAAATAGTTGTTCTTTAACATTGGCATGGCAACTGATCTTGGAGAAGGAAAATTCTGTATTCAAACTTATTAAACTCCTCTAAAAATTGACCTTGTGTTGCATCCTTCACATGCAGGGGAGTTGGTGTATATATATATATATATATATATTCCATAATTGTATATATCCCAAGTACTTTCTGCCCGACTTTGGGCCATCATCAGGGGAGGATCTATAACAAAAGTGATGTAACTTTTGTTTTTGCATTACTACTATGTAAGAGCGTCTTTATCGTTGGAGTTTCTCGCGTTTGTTTTTAGACGCGTGTCTATAAATAGTGTCATTAGCACTGGTTTGAAAATTAATTCTGTTAAGTGTCGGTTGCATGTTTCTAATATGTAGTGCTTTAACATCGCTAATATTACCCCTCATAGTCTTGATGATGGTTCAGTAGAACCGAAACGCTATAGTGTCGACTTTTTAATAAATCTCACCTTCCACTTGGATTACCTCGTTATCAATTTTTGTACATATATATATATATAGTCATTCACAGACAGATCTGTTTCGTTCTATCAGAACTCATCAGTGTGGCTAGACATATTAGCTTCCCGTAGCTGGGATCGAAACCCGGTTGACTCAAACGCCAATCCAAGCCTCTAACCCTCAGCCACGAGGAACCAGTAGCATCGAAGTAAATTTTAAACGGTTATGAATCACAATTACTATTGTTTACATACATCCGTTTAACGGCTAACGAGACCTCAATTCATATATGAAGAGACTTGCAATAAACGCTAATGGCAACACGATTACTTCATTCGCTAGAGAATATATATATATATATATATATATATATATATATATAGAATTAACTTAAATCGCGAGTCGAAAATCTTCTACTAAAGTTTCACCTTAACGGATCATCAGGAAGCCTAACTCGAACTTAGGCTTCCTGATGATCCGTTAAGGTGAAACTTTAGTAGAAGATATTCGACTCGCGATTTAAGTTAATTCTATAATTGACTCCATTGTATTGTGTTGAGCACTTTAGTAATTATAGCATTGCAGCATTCGCGGAGGGATTTTTGGTTTTCTTTTGACCACTGACTGCGTACCCCTTAATTTTTTTCAAGGAGTCGGACGAGGTTGGCCTTTTCTTTCTTTTTTTACCCAAAAAACTTTTTTCTTTTTCCCCTGGGCGGTGATTCGAGGTACTATTATCTCTTGTTCCTGACCAGGGTTTTTTTGTTTTTTCCGATACCGTGAATACTGGTAGATATTAGATTAGTAAATATATATATATATATATATATATATATATATATATATATATATATATTGGCATCATTTCTTCATTAATACAAATTTCGTTGAATATAATAGACATTTTTTGTCTATGTATTTTCTTCTTGATCCGTTCGAATTCCCGTATTACTTTTATCGTATTCGGAGGGAATTGATTGATGTATTTTCCATAATTGTATATATCCCAAGTACTTTCTGCCCGACTTTGGGCCATCAACAGGAGAGGATCTATTACAAAAGTGATGTAACTTTTGTTTTTTCATTACTACTATGTATTATTTCTACCCAAGAAACGCTACGTGAGGGGCGCCCATACTAATAAAACTAGGTAATGCGACCAGTAAAGACAGGAAAGCTATTAACTAAGTTCGGGGGTCCGTCAGAGATGGGCAAAGTAAATTCTTATAGGTAGAGATTCCTCGGCTGCGTGAGTACGTGAGACATTAAAAATATGGCCACTTTTGACAAAGTTTTGAGATCATATAAGCTAAACTGAGTGTGATAATTGCACACAAATATGCTCACATATTAGTGATTTATAATTTTCAAGAATGCACCCGTCAATAATGATGGTTGAATTTTATATAAAATATCTTTTTTATAATCCAAATTAAAAATATTTCAGAATCTAAAAAGAATAATCCAATAAATGAAAAGTATCTCGTATGTTATTGTTATAAAAAAGACAACTTTCATGTAGATGCGACCTTCCGTTCTTTCTTTCTTTCTTTCTTTCTTTCTTTCAAGTTCTCAAGTCAGCCTGCTGTTATGACTGCTGACTTGACCGCTTGTCTTCTTTCTTTTCTTTTCTCTGTCGATGTGGCAAGCTACAAATCATATGATTCGTTCTTTCTTTCTTTCTTTTTCACTTTAATTTTTTCTTTCTTTAAAGATTACATCAAAAAACGGCAGATATCTCACTTTCCGTTCTTTCTTTCTTTCTTTCCTTTATTTCTTTCTTTTTCAAATGTTATGTATACAAACAAACAAATGTACACACAGAACGCTATACTCGTGTTTTATAATATTTGAAGATTCCATTTGAATAAATATAGGTTTAACTGGCAACTTCATTGTGTATTTTTCAAGGTGTAAAAAAAAGTTTTTAAAAAGAAAACCATGGTTACAGGGCAAGTGAGAGAGAAGATGTAAGAGGAAAAATATTTACATATTGCCGTCATATTTGACAATACGGGTAAATTAGTTTGAAAATTAAGTTCTAGATCCTAATCCTGCCCCAAACTATGAATATACATATTTTAATGGAATAGAAAGTGGATATGCAGGGTAAGTCAAATATATTTCTTAAAGTGCCGTCATTTAATAAAGTTTGAGAACCACTGGTCGATAATTTTGTGATGAGGCGTTATCAGAATTTATCCGGACCAATTTCTTTTCTTTTTTTAACAAAATGTTTCAACTAATCTTATCTATTGACTTTATCTTAAGTTCATGCAGCATTCAGTATAAAATGCATATTTTTTTCACAAAGGAAAACCGTTTCAAACCTTTAATCGTTTTTTTATTATTATTGCACTAAGTGTCCTTTCAAAAGACTGAGATCGATAGTTCGCAAATATGTGATTGGTTCGAATAATAGCCAATACTTGATTTGACTCTCTCTTTAATATAGGTTAATATGCATATACACACTGATGGGCCTGTATTAGAGTTTCACGGATTAGAACAGATGCCCGTCGGAGTAGTTTTAGTTAGGTTGGTTGGTTGGTGGTTGGTTTTACGGCATATGAATCCATGTTGTCCGTAGAGCCTAGAATATGCTGACTGTATCCCAAGTAAATAATTAAGAACCCCACACACACACATAAAAAAATGGTGTCATTGGTGTGACACTAACCAGCAACTAGTTGTGAGGCTCCTGTTCTGGAGATCTAGGGAATGTAGAGTACCCATTCATTATTATTATTCACAAGTCTACTGTCATCCAAAGTGGTAGTACCTGTTAGAGTCCCATCTATGTGTCAAATAGATCTGTTTGAAAATTATTCGGATTGGGTTCCAAAACAAAATTCTTAAAAAACAATGACACAAAAAAAAATGTAAATATGAATCTACAATGAACGTTATTTCCTAACCTGATAGTGTTTAGTCATGCCCGTCACGAAGTGATTTTGCATCTTTTTATCAAAAAAACAAACGAGAAAAAAGAGACTACTTTGTTTGAACCATTTATTCAAAGTGACTTGACTATACGTTCCTATTTTAACAATGGTTATTTAAAAAGGAATCAATGATGAGAATTTCATAGTTATCTCCATAGTATTAAGAATTTGGATTTGTTAAAAAGGCACTTTGAACACAAATGCGAAGTTAGGAAAATTATCATTCAGTTACAAATTGGATAGGAAATTGCTTTATTCTCTAAGATAATTTCAAGAGTAATGAAAATCTTGGTATGAGATGCTGCTTTTGATGGGTTATATTGACATTACAACAGTCTATGGTTGTCACTATCTCACTTGGTGGGTTTGTGGCTGACCAAATACGGTATAATTTGGAGAGCGCTCAATATCTGTAATAGAGCCATTATATAATAATATAATAAATAGATATATATTAATTTTTTATATCTATTTAATGGCATGGAAGCTTATACATGACTACTGGTTTCATGCCGTCAATATACGACAATCATCAGGCAGAAAATGCAATGAAGGGGTATTCTACAATCCCCAAAGCTCAAATGCTGGAGTCTCACCATCCGATTGTTTAGCGTCATATTAAATACACTGCCAAGTAGTGTGTGTGTGTGTGTGTGTGTGTGTGTGTGTGTGTGTGTGTGTGTGTGTGTGTGTGTGTGTGTGTGTGTGTGCCCCTCCGTCTATCCATGAAATCGAGTATCTATATTTCACAAAGACTTTAGTAAAAAGTAAAAAAATTGGTCAGAGGTCATGATAAAGCGTTTACCTCACTATTTAATCTCACTACGGTGGGATTTCTTATACTGCTTAATGAGCTTTTGCTCCTATTCTGTTGTCCTCACAACAGACTTAAGTCAATGTGTAATGGTTTTCTTTCTTTCTTTCTTTCTTTCACTAATAGTTAATTTCACTTGGGATATTATAATATTTTAAGAGGTATTTTTTCTATTTCAATTGATTGTTTTTTTCTAATCTTGTAAATATTTGAATTATACACGTACACTTTTAAAAAAAAAACTTTTTAAAGACTTTTGGTGCGTTAAACTCGTTTAAAACAAGGAAAAGTAGGGTAATAACTGAAATGTATATTGCGGTGAAGTCAACCATAGTAGTCTCCCCCTGGTTCAGCTCACCATATATTTAAAAAAGTTCCAATCTAACTAACCACAGTTGTGTTGTTCCGGCCTCGCATGGGTCTCGACATATACGCAACCCCCACTTTAAAACGGTTTTATGCCGTATTTCAGTGTGGTGAGACATCGGATGAATAAAGTTGTGTTGTACTTCAGTTAAGTTTCCAGGCAAGCTATTACCTCGTTCGTTTTTCATTACACATATAATGAACTAGTTAGGTAATTGAATTATATAAGTTTTTCTTAATGGTGGGGGGGGGGCTTTTGAAAAGGATATGGCAATTATTTGAATTGATTATTTATATTTCTTTTTATTGTAGTCATTTTTGGTGGAGGATTTTTTGGGGGAGGGTTGTTTGTTTTTGTGATGTCGGGTCCACTCATTTAAAATAACGAAAACTAAATTTAGCGTTTTCATGGAATTTTTATTATATTCTAACGTTGTCATAAAGTTTATCATCTCATAAAAATTCAAATATATATATATATATATATATATATATATATATATATATATATATATATATATATAACCGTGCTGAGAAATGAATGCGTTTTTTACAAAATTGTGGCAGGATATTATACACGAACGAATTTATAATCAGAAATATACATAAGTTGTTTTATTTGACTCACCACAAGAACAGAATGTGACACAATGACGGTTTAATGTGGAGTGCCACTCATGAAGCGAACCTCCTGTGCGGCTGTTTTAAAAAATAAATAAACCCGCCCTTACCCTCTGGGTGCGGGGGTTCCTTGGAACCAAGCTGATAATTCTACCTCACCCACCCGATAAGAGGAACTCTTATACAGTAGATGCCACATAAAATCAAATAGCACTTTTACGTTCGTAATTCAAAGGTTTTAGAAATGTCAATTTCTTTATGAAATAAAATTATTTTTTAACTAACCCGAAAAAATGCATTTAAAAAAACGACTCTAAAATGAGCATCGTACCAAATTGTTTTTTGGAGTTTTTTTTTTTTTTTAACTGATCAAAAGTAAAACACGGCCAAGAGCAGTAGGTCTTCGAAAGATGAGTGGGACACACAGATTTTTAAGAAGTGAGATATTTATCTTGCAGTTGGTCATAAAGATGGTAAAACTATTACTTAAAAATTTACGATGAACAAGCTGATTAACAGGTTGGTTGGTTGGTTTAAAGACATGTCAATCTTTGTTGGCTTATTTTATGCCGAAGTCAGTTTCACAACTACCATATATATAGCTAGAAATCATAACTGTGAAACGGCTAAATGGTTTCAAGTATAGTAAATGATTGAACAGTTCTATTAGACACATAGGACTCTAACAGTTACGACTACTCCGGGTCAGAGTGGACCTGGTAGTAATGGCAATGAAGGAGTACTCCACAATAGCCAAAACTCCAGTACTGGAGTCTCACCATCAGATACAGTTAAATGTCATTTTCATTGTATAGGAGTCGTACCCCTCTGAAGAGGTGCAGTCGGCGTATTCTACAGCCCCAATCGACTAGGTAATTTCTGTAATATATTAACGTAACTTGCAGGTGTGAATACAGTGGATGTTGTAGACATAGATTGATAAGATCAGTGTGATCGCCGGAATGTCATCATGCCCACAGGGTCTGTGTATCATTGGATGTTGAGACAGCTGCATCCGGCCAGGGATAATAATATCAGCAAGGTGATTGCCTAAATGTCACCATACCCACAGGTGCCGTGTATCGGTGGATGTTGAAACAGGTGCATCTGCCCGAAGATATCTGTGGACCTGTGGACGTGGTTAAATTCGATGGACATGGTTGAATTCGGTGATGGTGGCAGATGTGTACGCCACAGAACGGGGCTTGGGCAAGTAGCCAATGGGAATCAAACAACATAACCAATGGAAAGCAAAGAAGTGAGACGTGGGCGTAACCATGTCAACGAAAAAGGGGAATTGCTGCAGGTCACGTGAGAGTTGTAGACAATATAAGTTTCCGAATTTCGGCTAAAGTCAATGGTTCACTGGCTCTTCCGTCTCCCGACAATTCCTTCGTGTGCACGAACTCTCTGCGATTGCTTTTCTGCTCCACACAAGTATCATCGCCAAGAATAAAATATAATTATATATATACATATATATATATATATATATATATATATATATATAAGTGTTCCTCGTTGTTAATAACGACATAGCTGAGTATACCACATTTCCAGCTAATAGAATTCCCTATGAAGCTGATCACTTATGTTCAATTAAATGTTATTAATTATTTTAGTGTAACAAAAAATTCGCTTTCTTTTTTTTTCTTTTGAAATTTGGAAATTTAAATGCTGTCCGATTATTTAGGTCTTGCAAGCAACATGGTTTCGCGCTGATTATTGTGTATACTTAGGGACGTTACATGAATTGCGCCCCCACGACCAAAAACCAGGTTTCGGGACCAGTGAAGAAGACTTAAAGACCAAAATTGAAATTAAGGTTCGGTTTTGGTTCCTTTGTTTAAAGGTATATCAAACTTCGTTGGTTATTTCATGCCAAAGGTATTCTTGTAAAAGAACAGCTGTGATCCGATTCAACTCAAAGCTGGAAGAAATAAGGGGTTTCATACCTTTCCCAATGGTATTTGTCTAAAAGTGAACGAAATAACGCGACTGGGGTTCGAACTCGTTTACTTCGTGATCACAGTTCAACACGTTTGATTTTACACCAAAGAGACTTCCCCGTAATGAAATCACCTGTATTTATAATCTTAGCTTAATCAAGTACAAGACCGTTAAAATAGAAACGTTCGAGACAAATGTTTTTATTACTCGTCGCTTTTCAACGATTTTTAGCGCCTAAAGTTGATACACTTCCTATCTTAAAATCTGCACATCTATATGTGGGATCATTTACTGTGATCAAACTATATAACATGTTTTATTTTGGATAAATTGAAACACGTCTTCAGTTTGTTGCGATTTTATTTTCTGTTGCTGAATTTATGATTGCTAATATTAAGATCACGGTGAGGCTTAGAATACAGTTTATTAATTGGTGCCTGAGGCGACCTATTAAAGAAATGCTGACAGAGTCAAGAATTTTTGCACCTGCCACGCATGAGTCTCGATTCATGCGCGGCCCCCACAATAAAACGGCCTTGTGCCGTATTGTGACATGATGGGATGTCAGATAAATCGCAGACTGTATCCTCTGCTGCGAGGTGAGACTACTTTCTCAAAAAAGGGGAGTCCTGGGTATAACACTAAACTGTATCTGATGGCGAGGCTCCATTTCTAGAGATCGGAGGTGTGTGGAGTGCTCGTTTATTCTCATTACTCCCAGGTCCATTTTGACCCAGTGCGGTTGTAGCTGGTAAGGTCCAATCAGTGGATAAATAGATCTGCTTAAAATTAACAAAAAAATTAAGAAACAACAACAGAAAAATGTAATTTGAATGTACAATGAACGCGATTCTTTAAACCTCGCGGTATAAAATAGTTCTAGACAGGTTGATATGCCATTAAAATCAATCAGTCAATCATTATATAAAGATTTTCATCTACTTTCAGATATATGAATGAATATTTGGACCAACTAACACAGAAATCGAAGAAAAATAAGATGGGAAAACCAATTTGTTGGAGTGTATGCATATTTATGATGACGTTTCACCCTGTAGGACCTTCATCAGATATAGATTTGAAAGTTTATTTGTTTTGTTAGTTTGTTTGTTTTTGCTTTTGTTTTTTAGACAAACATTGAGAAACGTTACAATTGTCTATCAGGTTGTCCAGCAATTGGAATTAGGAATGTCAATTGTTATGAAAGTTTAAAAGAGGGGAAACGAAGAACATTCAAAATTGTGCTAATGACGATTATTTTAGTTACGAATTAAAAGTTTTGAAATACTGCTCTTGTGAGGGAAGTGAAATGTTGTTAATAAAAAAATCACAATTAAATAATATATTAAAATCAGTGAATGTGACCAGTGCATTTTTAAATTATCCCCCTTTAATTTCACCCTCAACGAGCTTCATTAGATAATGATTTTGAAAATCAATAATGCTTTAAAGCCTTAATTTTTCCAACTCATTTCCCAGTGAAGCTCGTATGGGGTTAAACGTCATAACAAATTTATAAAAATTCCACCAAGTTGATTTTCACGGCTTGTTTCTCTTCTAATTTCAGATACATACCATATACTGTATTACAAGCTTAGGTGAGTGCTCTATTTTCAGGATTTAGCATAATCTTGCGTTAAGTGCAAGGTCTCTCTCTCTCTCTCTCTCTCTCACACACACACACACACACACACTTCTTTTTAGTCTTTTTTTGTTACTCGTTAGTTGGTAGCTTTATGGCTGACCTTTCAATGACAACAGCCTAGAATTACAAAATGAGAAGATAATAACGTAGCTATAAAGGCAACTGTTTGATTTCACTTCCCGCTATTCAAACCAGCTATACAGACCTATTTTATCATTGTTTTTTATGCCGAAGTGCCTAATAGCCTTCCATGGTACAGTTACATTTTCAACACCATTTTATATCCGCTATTACTATAGCACACACACACACACACACACACACACACACACACACAAACCCATAAAGAAATCTACATCCATAACGATATATGTGCATGTAAATATGTTTGCCTGCATCTATATATTACTAAAATTCTTAATATATTATTTTACCATAACCAAGTAAAAAATAGCACAGCATAGCGAAATTTTTATGGGAGCAATACAGATGCTCAGAATTAATGAATAAAGCAATTTCTAATTCAATTTGCAATGGGAAAATAATTTAGCAGAGTTTGCACTCTCGTCAAACGTTATTACATATGTGTGTGTGTGTGTGTGTGTGTGTGTGTGTGTGTGTGCGCGCGCGCGCGCGCATTACTAAAATTCGTGTCATGTTTTTAATAACGAAAACGAGGCTATTTACAACTCATTTTGTGTGAATGCCCTTGGTAAGGAATGAACACATCATTTCACTCCCCAGCAAGGAGTAAATACGTAGACATATATTCACACGCTCATATATAGTTATGGCTATAGATTTCTTTGTAAGTGTGTTTGTGTTAGAATGCGTGGATATTTGTGTATGTGTAGGGCAGATTGAGTTCTATAGCCTTGGCAAGGTAATCAATCGGGAAGAAGGAAAATTCTGAATTCAAATCAGCTGTACTCCGCTTGAAAATTGATTTTGGGCCACACTCTGCGAAGGGATCGGTTAAATACTCTCATTATATTTCTATATGACCATCAACCAACAAAAATGGCGCATACTAGCGATATTTTTATTAGAGAAATACCTGGTACTTGCCCAGAATCATCCGTTGAGCAAACATGCCCAGTAATATAAAAAATACTTATGAAGAAATGTAATATTTACATTCATCAAATAGTAAGTTTAAATCATTACCTTCATCTTTAATGTATGTTTAACCACGTCTCCTTGCTACAATTCACCCACCCGCAATATTTCTTTAGTCTTTCCTTTCCTATTCAGAAGATGGTGACTTATAGCCGATTGCCAATATATAATTATAAAATTATAAATAAAATGTATATTATTTAGTAAAATAATAAAGCAAATGCCTGAAACTCTCACATGGAAGGTGAATATAAGTATTACATTTCTATAAAAATCTTTTGCAGGTTGCAACAGACATTTCCTCGGTGAGATATTGTGGACAAGTATCGCAATTTCCGGTATAATCCAACGTCATTTTTTAATCATCGCGAGATAATACGAATAACAATGAAATCCCAAGTAGAATCTTTAACAACTTCCTAAATAGAAACTTCAACGATAACCGACTATTTAGTTGTGTATACGAAATGTTTATTAAAATCTGCATTGTTATCGTTTCAATACATTTTCTTCTTAAATTATGATCTAAATAAAATTAGAATCGTATTTCAGATAGTTTGTATCTATATGTGCGTGCAAGTGATCGTACGTGTGTGTGTGTGTGTGTGTGTGTGTGTGTGTGTGTGTGTGTGTGTGTGTGTGGTGAACACTGAAATTCCCGCATTTTTTCTCGCTTTTCTGGCCGCCAAACCACTGTTTAGTGCAATTTACACAGTAAATACAGAAGCATTAGTCAACTAAATCACAGACTATTAGCTAGTACAGTTATCTCACATGAGAAATATATCAAAATAAAAAAAAAACGTTTTTGTTTTTCCAGCCAAATCTGTTAACTGGATTTTTACAATGTCAACCATTACGCATGTGCGTTGGATATATAAGGAATAAAGTACCCGAACTGATGCTTAATTTCTCCTGTTTTGGGCACTTCGTGTGGTATAATAGTTAGCAAGCTAGACAAGCAAACTTTCACGAGTGAGTTCGAGTCTCACTGGGTGCCCCATTCATTCGATCTTGTGCCACATCTAATCAAAAAGCTTAATAAATTACTTATTTCACCTGTTCAGGTAAGTGTAGCGACCAGGCCCACTTTCGCTATTCGGTAGATGAAGTCACACATGTTCTTCAACGACGATTCATGTCATTTTTTGAGGGGGTGGTATTTTTATTTATTTTTTTATTCATTCGTTTTAATTTTATTTTTAATTTCATTTCATTTTATTTTTAGTTCTCTCCGCTCAACATAAATTCACACACACACACACACACACACACACACACACACGCACACACACCTTAATACTGGTAACACGTAAGACATAGAAATTGAGGCGGTAAATTTAAACAAATCTATTTTGTGATTTTGAAATAGTTTAGCTGAAAATAATTTTGGGAATCATTATTATTATCATTATTATTATTATTATAGTTTTTCCACTGGAGTTTGAGTGACAGCAAGTCTCCTCAAGTCTCCAGGACACTTCTTAGTATTCTGGCCGTTCTCAATAATGCTGTAGTTTGGATGGTCTCCACTCATCCGCCAACTTCCAAGTCCTCCAGTTGTTGTTGTTATGCATCAACAACACTTCATTTTTGTTAATTTGCTTTAGTTAATTCCACTGAAAGATAATTCCATCTTGTTTAAATATTTTAATGACGGAAAGACAGTGTTCATCCATATATGCCTTATTTATTTATTTAACTTTTGTTTTTATTTATTTATTTTTAGTAGTTTAAAAAATGGTACAATATTGCTATTTAAGGTATTTTTTCTAGTTTCTTAATTTTTAAGAATACAGTCTTACATATTCAGCTTAATCTTTTTTTCTTTTTTTTTTTTTTTTTTCGATATTTCTATAAATTTGACAACTGTAGATTAAATTCTTTTCGCTAAAAATAACAAGAAATGTCAGTTGTTTTATGTCAAAATTCTAAATAAATAAATACGATGAAAAAATATGAACCATTTATTTCTTTGTTTCTTTATTTCTTTAGTTTATCTTTAGTTGTTTTGGAGTATTTCAAGCTTTTATTGATTTATTTTATTTTTGTGAGAAATGTTTTTCTTTTTTAGTTTATTTCACAAGATATACCGTTTAGGGTTCATAAATAGCTAATAGATTGTTGAAGTGATGTAAACAACGTTCAGAAACTGACCAATTAACAAGAACAGTTCACGTGATAATAGATGAAAATAAGTTGTGAAGGCGCTTATAATGTAATTGTTATCATCGTTGGAAATGTACTCAGCGATCTGAGTTCAAAACCTGGACAAGACTGTTTGCATTTCACATTGTGTTGATACCCTTGGGAAAGGTATGAATTCAATTATTCTCCTTCCATCTATGGGTAAATAGTCGGACAGACTGGGCTCTTTAACCTTGGTATGACAACCTGTCTAGGAGAGGGAAAACTCGGAACCTGATAAACTCCACTAAAAAAATTGACCTTGTGTCACATCCTGCTCATGCGGAGGGGTTGGGTAAATAAATAATTGATGAAAGTAAGTTTTTCATTTTTTAGGCAGAAATTTGCAGTTCTTTCTTTCTCAAAAAAAAAATAGATTGACATTTTTGCATGTTTAATTAATATTTTCAAATATAATTTGCGAAGTTCCTGAAGAAGTCAGCATTTTTAGGGGGCATTTATATATATATATATATATATATATATATATATATATATATATATATATATATATATATATATTATGTCTGTGTGTGTGTGTGTGTGATCATCTTTTTCCTCAACCGCTGTCATCAGGATTTTTCCAAGATCTGTAAAACGGATGAAGAAATGAGTCACATTCTACCACGTTGATCCATGACATGTTGGTTGTGGGGGTTGTTCAGAGCTTTCATTTTTCGAAACTCGTTGCTTTAGAAAACACCAGACGGTCCAGTTTACCTTTAACGGAGGATGGAGAAGAGATTAATTCGTCCTTCTCCCAAAGGTATTAGTGCGAGGGTGAAATGTAAACAGCTTCGTTCGGAATTTGAACCGAGCTCGCACATTCATTTTTCCCCGATAATAGATTGGTTTGTAAATATGAAATTGCTGTCGCTGGCGTATTAAATAGGTAATGGTATTTTTTCTCAAAGTAATAAAGAAGAAATAACAAAAGCATTTTTCACTGCATTAGCGGAACTGTGAAGTCTCACACACACACACACACACACACACACACACACACACACACACACACACACACACACACATATACATATATATATATATATATATATATACAGAGAGAGAGGGGGGGAGGGAGAGGGATGAAGAGAGAGAGAATGCTTAAGTAATATTTTACAAAGGGAAATTAACTCCTTTGAATTTCAGTATAAAAAAAATTCTACTTTTAGTTTGCCCCAGGAACAGTGACGTCATATCCTTCACACCTGCCTTTAAAAATATCTGATAAGAAACTTTTAGCTGTGAGAAAAAGCTCTTTCATGGAACTGTTAAAAGAAGTTTATAATTTCTGAGAAAATAGGTTCCTTCCTATTCTAATAAGTACAGATTTTTGTTTATGACAATAATAATAATGATACGAAGACTGAACTGTATGTTTCTCTCTTTCAAATATTTTGTATTCAATTTAATTCTCTTCTAAATTCTTATCGTTTCAACATGTTTCTTTTGAATTGTGCTCTAAACAAAATTACAGTTGTATAACAAGCGTCTTATAGGTCCGTAAATACTTTACTCTTTCAATTCCTAACGTCTATCTTTGAACAATATTTCCCATATGTTTTAATGTCTCACAATTTGTTAAACAAACTAAAGTGTTTGTCTTTTTATAAGAAGCCAAGCAAAGCCACCATTAGTATTTTCAAAATTAATTCCACATTTTCAGATTGCACAAAAATAGGAGAAAAAAGAAAAAGAAAAATAGTGATATTTCGCATTCCTTTAAAATTCTGATAATTAATTTTGATACGTAAGAAAATTTGTATAATAAAAAATCCTTATGGTGATAGATTGCAATCATAATTCGCCGACAAAACAAGAACATCAATAAAATCGTTGGAGCACCATCAGATCTTCACCGGGCAGCCTGTTGAGTATGGGAGAGGGTGCAAAGGAAATATTTTAAAACATAAAAGAGGTTAATGGGTCGGGGACCCCGATTGGCTGTAAATGACAGAATAAGGACAAGCTTGCCAAGCAAAGACAGTTGTCATGCGTGATTAACATGAAAAGCCGACATATTTTATCAGAGCACACACACACACACACACACACACACACACACACACACACACACACACACACACATGTAAACCTAAACTCACTCATTTTTGCCCTTTCACATATTGTCACAAGTACATATACATGCATAATTTCCTGAGCTTAGTTTGATAAATAGATCGATAGATAGTGAGAGAGGAACAAAGTAAGATATATATATATATATATATATACGGAGGAGGAGGTGAGATAGATAGATTTGTTCATAGCTCAACACGTTGTTATTAGCTGAATTTATATCTTGAATTCTTATTGTATAACATTTTCCATGTATGTGATTAAAAATGCATTCAGAATAAAAATGTCGGAAAATAAATATTAGCATTCCAAAATTTATACTTTTTTGTCGTAAAGTTTTTTGTTTTATTGATTTACCTATTGATATATCTATGGATGTATATATATATATATATATACATATAAACAGACACACACACACATATATATATATATATATATATATATATATATCATGTCGTGCCGCTAGCACGGATATCCCTGTCCCTCTCTCGTCACTTCTCCCTATCATTCATCGCTTCTGGCAGGTCTTCAGGGCTACATCCCGTATCCTCACATAGCTGCTGTATGAATGTTCGAGCTGGTCGTCCTGCTTTTGCTTGGCCATATGCGGGGGTCCATAGGAGTACATCACTGATAAGTTCGTCCTTGCTTCTCCAGCAGTGTCCCGCGTGTATGGTTCGTCTAAGTTGTATAGTTTTCGTGATAGGAGGCCGGTGGCCGTATTGTTGGTGCCTTGTGGGGTGTTGCCGCCAGGACTTGTTCAATATTGATCGCAACATTCTAGAGTAATTGCCATCTAGCTTCTTCTTCAGCCGTTTAGTTAGCGTCCAAGTTGTGCATCCATATAGCAATATCGAAACGACCGCTGCCCGGAAGAAACTGCGTTTCATTTTATCGGTCAGATCTGATTTCCATATGATCGAGAGCCTATCGATTGCTGTCCATGCTTTTGTTAGCCATGTGTCGATGTCTTTTTCGGTTGATGAGACGCTGCTTCCTAGGTAGGTGAATTTGTCTACTAGTTTCAGAGAGGTTCCGTCTTGTGTGGAAATGTCGCCTGTTTGGTTATAACGCATATATTCAGTTTTGTGTGCATTGACATGGAGGCCAATGCCTGCGACGGCTCGTTCTAAACTATGCAGTAGTGTTTCGGCTTGGTTGGGTGTATTCGCCAGAAACGCTATGTCTGTGGGGTACCTTCTGCTTCTTTTCTTTATCAGCTCGAAGCCATTTTCTCTGATTTTGTCGATCGAAGTTCTAAGCACGTTGTCTAGACAGATGATAAAGAGGTATGGGGCTTAAAAAATATATATATATATATATATATACTTATATCAAAAGAGTATATGATTATCACTATCTCACTTTGTGGGTTAGTGGTAGACCAAATACACAATAATTTGGAGAGTACTCAATATAAGTGATAGAACTATTATATTATATAATAGTGAATAAATATATCTTAGTTTTTATATAATGATGCAATACAGAAACACGAAAGACGGCTTTTGGAGCATCTTGCATGGATCGAGCATCAGTTTTTGAGTGGCATAAGAGATTCAAGGAAGGCTCGGAGTCTGTGAGGGATGATGAGAGGTATGGGAGGAGTAAGGAAGTCAATACACCAGAGTTGATTGGCCAAAGGGTTAGGGTTACTATGTTGAGGTTTTAAGGGAGTTTAGGAACATATTCCGTCGGAAGAGGCCAGCACACTTCAAATCGGGTCAGTGCCATTTCCTCCAGTACAATACACCAGTCCACAATTCCATCCTTGTCACAGACTATTTGACTAAGATAGGCATCAAGACAGTTCTTCACTCTCCGTATAGCCCAGACCTTGCTCCCTGTGACTTTTCGTTATTCCCTAAGCTCAGTGGCTGTCGTTATGAAACAATTGAGGAGATAAAAGAGGCTGTGACGAAGGTCATTGACACGCTCACACAAGAGGACTTCCATGGGGCCTTCCAGAAGTTTTTGGAATGGTACAACAAGTACATTGCAACCGGAGGAGATTACTTCGAAGGGGACTAGAGTTTCATGTGTGTACTATCAATAAAAGTGCCTATTCGAAAAAAGTCTGGAAATTTGTTTAATGATCCTCATATATGGGGGGTCCTAAATCTTTCCTCTTTTATACAGATATACACGTGTTTTCTAGCGGGGAGGGTCATTCAGTTATTCCGTTTCCTGTTCTCTTTCTCCCCCCCCTCTCTCTCTCTCTCTCTCTCTCTCTATTTTGTCAACTAACACGAAATTCCCAAATTATTCTAACCTTTCTCTAATTTTGATTTTCAAACTCTAATAAATTCCAAAAGTATTACCACCTGTTACTTCTTTTTACAAGGTTCAACTCTTAATGAACCATACATAAGGACTGATAGTTTTTTTTTAAGTAATTGTGGACTTTTACTAAGTTAAAACTTAATACAGGCAGGAGGGGGAAGGATTTTTTTCTCAAAAGTCATGGGAAGCAGCACGGTGGACGTAAAGGTGGCCGGACAAACCCTATGTCTGGTCAACGCCATGCCTAACCCGGTTCTGGGCATATGAATCCAACGGGACAATGGCCAGAATCAAATAGTTTGATTGGGGAACTGCTGCTGCTCATCTATAAGGGTGGCTTCTATAAATAAGAATAAAACCAGACATTGAAAGATTACTATGACTTACACTCAAGCCACTTGTCCAAACCGCATCGCTCTTCGTGCGGATAAAAAAGACGCGTCCTACTGAGGTTGAAGCCCTGGCTTCAGTGTTCGAAAAATCAGCAACAGAGCACAAACTAAAACAAAAATTACTTAAATGCTAACGCACAATACAAATAGCGACATTCAACGTTAGAACTTTAAATTGAATAGGACAAATACCGGAGCTGTAAGCTTCGGCATAGATCATAACATAGACATGTGCATACAAGAACACAAATACATTCATAGCGAAGATATTGAATACCACGATACCGGCAATAGATGGACGTTTGTCTCGGCATCTGCATGGAAAAACTCTTTTAATGTCACGATAGGTGTAGGTATGCTTATAGGACCACGGACCCTAAAATCACTAAATAGCATCAAAAACGTACAACCAAGGATGATGGTAGCTACTTTTAATGGCAACCCCAGCGCAATAATCATCTCCTTCTACAGTCTTACCAATATTAGTGCCTTCAATAACGAGCTATTCTCCCTTGTTCGTAGCAGCCCGAAACACAACTTTCTCGTCATCGGTGGAGACATGAATGCCCAAATTGGTAAAAATGTAAACCACAAATTCATCTTACACAACTCATCAATCAGAAATACTGAACATCTAACATTTCACGCAGGAAAATAGATTAACATACCTCAATGGAATAATAGTGCATTGAATTGCGAGGCATATTTCTCTTTCTTTAGAAGGCCCAAAATGAATTAGTTAACATATACCTAAAAGAACAAACAGAATACATACAAAATCAGATCAATAAGATTAGAGACTCGGTTAAAGATAAACAATCTAGGATAGCCTGGCAAACGGTAAACGAAGTGAGCAGAAAGAAGAACACTGCCAAAGTTAAACTGAAAGCTACCAGCCAAGAAGAACGAATACACCCGTGGAAACAACATTTCTAAAATTTATTCGGAAAACCTCCACAAGTTACGCATGAGCCAAGCACAAAAAATTATTAGTAATCAATTAGATATCAAACTATGACAGTTTATGCAAGAATTCGACTCGTTACTAAGAAAAATTACAAATAGGAAAGCAGCTAGGGCTTGATGTAATACCCTCAGAAGTGTGGAAGACCAGGGAATTCGACGACATACTGCTCCGACACTGTAATGCCGTATATAACAAGAACGCAATAGACAGATGGACAAAGGGGTGCATCTTCCCTTTCCCCAAGAAGGGTGACCTCGGAATAGCCAAGAACTACCGAGATATAACCCTTACATCCATATAACGGCAAAGATATACAATGCCCTACTGCGCAACCGCATAGAACCCAAAATTGAGAAGATATTGAGGAACAACCAAATTGGCTTTCGGGGGAATCGATCCACGACATCACAAATTTTGACTATCCGTCGAATTCTAGAAGGTTTACGTAAAAAAAAACCTTGACGCAGCAATATTATTTGTCGACTTCGCCAAGGCCTTTGACTCCATACACAGAGGAAAGATGGAGCCTACGACCTCCCTAAAGAAACCGTCGCAGCCATAATAAAACAGCTATATAAAAATGCGAAAGTAAAAGTCCGCTGCCCGGATGGAGACACAGACTACTTCGTGCTGCAAGGAGACGCATTAGCCCCATACCTCTTTATCATCTGCCTAGACTACGTGCTTAGAATGTCAATTGATATAATGAAAATAACGGTTTCAAGCTGTCAAAGGAAAGAAGCAGAAGATATCCAAACTAACAATTACAGATGCGGACTACGTCGATGACATAGAGCTTCTGGAAAATACATCCGCCCAAGCCGAAATCCGGCAACATAGCCAGGAACGAGCAGCTGCAGGTATAGGCCTCCATGTCAACGCAGACAAGATGGAATATATGTGCTTTAATCAAACAGGCGACATCTCCACACTAAATGGTAGTTGTCTGAAACTAGTGGACAAGTTCATCTACCTCGGAAGCAGTGTCTCATCAACCGAGGCTGGCATCAACACGCGACTAGCCAAGACATGAACAGCTACTGATAGGCTATCGGTTATATGGAAATCAGACCTGACCGATAAAATGAAACGCAGTCTTTTCCAAGCAGCGGCCGCGTCGATATTGCTATATGAAGGCACTACATGGATGCTAACTAAATGTATTGAGAAAAAGTTGACGGCAACTACACATGAATGCTGCGAGCAATATTGAACAAGTCCTAGAGGCAACACCCCACAAAACAGCAGCTATGTGTCCACTTACCATCCATCACGAAAACTATCCAAGTTAGACGAACCAAATATGCAGGACACTGCTGGAGAAGTAAGGATGAACTAATAAGTGACATACTCCTGTGGACCCCTTCACATGGACGAGCAAAGGCAGGACGACCAGCTAGAACCAATATGCGATAGCTCTTTGCCGATACAGAATATAACCTTGAAGACCTCACGGGAGCAGTGGACGACAGAGACAGGTTACGGGAGAGGGTCAGGGAGATCCATGATGATGGCGCAACATGATCATGCTATATGGAAGGTGCATACGATATATACATATAAACTATATATATATATATATATATATATATATATATATATATATAATTTTTCATTTGTTCGGAATCCAAGACTAATCTTGAAACTAGACGTGTGAACTCCTTTCACTTCAAAGAGTATTTAATGATATTTGTTGGAGGCATTGAAGCGTGTGTGTCCTTTTTGCTCCTGTAGATGCCTGAAACATTTTTGCTTAAAATTGATTGGTAAGGTTTATTTCGTCTAGAAAACAAGTAAAACTGGCATCTGTAGAAGTGTCCTCTCACTGTATAACCTGGATCTATAGAAAGAAAAATTAATAAAAAACAACCCATTTTACCAACAGACTATTCGACAAATGGGCAAATTTTGCTGAAACTTGGCATATGAACCCTGCTGATCACTGGTTATAAGTATCTGCGGATGGAAGGACGTGAAGATAGAGGTGCAATGGAGCCCCTACACAACTCTCAGGGATATCTTGCTTGAAATTTATCGGGAATACGTTAAAAAAGAAAATAATATTACCATCAGCCAGAGAGCTTCCCACTGGTACCTTTTGGATGTAAATCAATAAGACAGGACTCATTCGTACAGAAAGCAAACAGAATAAATTTTCATTTAACAAAATGGGCTTAATAATACAAGTTTTATCCCGCTAGGGTCTCCTATATATATACATATATATATATATATATATATATATATATATATATATATATATATATATATGAGAAATTGACATGTCCACACTATCCTGATTAAGATATATGTGTCTATCACAAAGATTGACCGGTCTTTATTTATAGATATAGCAACCTATATATATATATATATATATATATAATCAAACCGGAATGTCTCCGTATCGAAGGCGAATTATTTTTGATCAATCAGTTTTAAACATCCAGATCTGTGTACACAAATTTATTTTTACTTAAGTCATCCTTTGGAGTGAAACCAATTAACAAAATATCGAATGTCACTGTTAGATTCCATTAATTTTATTCGATCGAAAAATAATAAATCAACTTCTTAATTTTATATGCAAATGTTTCTGTTTTTCTTTTCTTTTTATCTTCTCTAACTTTCGGTCACAAATTAAATATGTAAACATTTTTCTAATATCATGTAACAATTTATACTGGGGACATTAAAATAATCCCCTAACATCATAAATATCTTCCCAAAAAGAATTCCAAGCGATTATTTTACAAATCCCTTACATAGAATTTTATAGAAAGCCAACAGTCATCTTAAGCATCTCGAATACGGTTACTGAGTGCGATAGGTAGATGGGGTAATACTGACCCCTTCATGTTACTGAGAGGCCACATAAGGTGAATCTGGCATACAGTTCCTTCGATCAGTTTCCGGTTGAGAAGGGAATCGGAAGGGGGAATCTCAAATATTAAACGTGCTTGCCGACCCCAAAAAGAAACTGGCAAAAGACCTCTGCGAAGAGATTGACTTGCCACAGATGATACGAAAAAGCAATTAGTGACGATTTCCATATGCAAAGGAAGTTCTTTTTCATGATAACAGGTTAGCGGCGGAGAAATCAAACTTCTCTTCAATTGAAATACAGTCAAGTAAAAATAGCGAAAAATAAATAAAATCAATGAAATCTTTTCAAATTTTGGAAAATTATGTTTATAGGGAACATTCTTTGTAGTTACACATATCACAATTGTCATAAAGAAGTTATATATATAACAGAATTAGCTGAAGTACCCGTATACGCCGGGTAAGCGATCAAAACAGGGATAGTAAATATCTATTATGACAGTAAAACGATTTCGTAGTCTTAATGATGAGTCGGGGTTTATTTTTTGTCAACTTATGCGTGAATGCTGTATCTAGATGACTCCACGCGTTTAATTTGAGGTCGAAAGAGTATAATGATATTCTTCGCTGAAATAAATTTATAATGACAATTTAACCAGTCTGGGTTTTCTTCTAATTGCATTGTATACTCTCTGCATGTGAGTTTTATTATATAAACCTGGATAGAGAATATATAATCATAGTCATACATCGAGCACTCCCATAGATTTATATGAAATTCCTTATATATTATATTCGCGAATATTCCACACCCTTTGTCTTCGGACGTTGACTGGATATATATGTATAAGTGTGTGTGTGTGTGTGTGTGTGTGTGTGTGTGTGTGTGTGTGTGTGTGTGTGTGTGTGTGTGTGTGTGTGTGTGTAATCCTAGAATTTGTGGGAAAACATTTTAGAAACCTTGAAATGCATTCAAAAGTATTAAAATAAAAATGAACAATGAATGAAGCGTGTGTGTGTGTGTGTGTGTGTGTGTGTGTGTTTTCTTTTAGTATTTTTTTTCTTTAAATAATCCCTTTGGCATTCATTACTTCAATTCCAGCGTCTTCTTTTTCATTTTTCTTTTTCTTTTCTTTTTTTTTTTTTTTTTTTTTTTTTTTTTGCATGGTACGAAATTTCGTCGTCCTATTTCTTTCAATGTCATACTTACTCAAGAGATGAATTTTCAGTTTAGGAAAGAAAAAAAAAAGTTAAACGGAGCTAAGGAGATGGGAATGCTACCATTGTACATTTGCATGAAAATTTCGAAACGCTTGCAGACATTTTCAAAAAACATAGATAACATCTCTCTTCCAAATAGGTAAATAAGAGAATAATTATACTGGCATATGTAAGCTTTTTGGCTTTAAAACTGAGTAAATAAAAAAAAAATGACTTGAAAGTTTCATCAACATTTGACAAATGAGAAAACCGAAATCTAAATACAGTAATTATCCGTGTATAAGATGTATGCATGTATAATACGCACCCCAACTTTGGACAAGGAAATTCTGGGGAAAAAATTTCTTGTGTATAATTTGTATCAGCTGAATTTAATCTTTGCCACATTTTCAACTTTTTATCCGGTTCGTATCGACTAAAATTTAAAATCTATATAGTTTATATTATGTTTTGAAACACAAAATTAGCACAATATTTCGAGCGAACGTATAGACATGTTCACACAAAATTATAGCCTTTCGGTGAAATTAATCTCACTTTAGAAGAAACAAAATTATAAAGACACACGTTGCAGTGGCCAATGGTTATTTTTTAATAGCGGCGAAAAACAAGATTGTTTGTTACACATTAGTTAGTTGGGACCATAGATAGATATTGTTTTTAGTCATTCTGTCTCTAACGTTGACAGAAAAGAAAAAGTTAATATTTATGACTGATTGATTGATTTTAACGGCATGTCAACCTGTCTAGAGTTAGGGAATCGAGTTCATTGTATGTTCATATTTACATTTTTGTTTTGTTGTTTCTTAAGTGTTTGTTTGTTTGTTTGTTTGTTTGTTTAATTGGTACACGGTCCTATCGAATACGAATAATTTTTCAAACAAATCTACTTTACTCATGGGATCCTAACATGTATAGCACACCGGGTAAGAGTAGACCAAAGAATAATGGGAATAAATGGGTGCGCTACACTTCAGAGCTCCGGAACTGGAGCCTCACCATCAGATGTAGTATTATACACAAGATACATTTGTATTTAGTTCTCATACTTTTAGGCTAAAATATTTAGTTCTCTTACTTTTAGGCTAAAATATCTGGAAGAAAAACGCGTATTGTTCACAAATGATTACCGTACTTTTCTCCACTTCATGATTGGTTTGGTTTCTTTGTTTAATGGCATATCCACCTTTGTAAGTTATTTAATGCCAAAGCCATTCTCCAAGAAGAACAGTAGTGGTACTATTTAACCCATAGCTGGGAGAATAAAGGGGTTCATACCTTTCCCAAGGGTATTTGCCCGAAAGTGAACGTAATAGCGCGACTGGAGTACGAACTCGGTGACTACGATTCCACAGTCCATCGCTTTAACCATTACACCACGAGGAAACCCCCCCTCCACTTCCTGAGTATAATCTTTTCTCTTTTTTTATCTTCGATAGTCTAATCTCATTTTGAGAAAAAAAGTTTGGATTGTCAGAGTGATCGTTAACTCAAACCACTCTTTGTCATTTCCAGTTCCTTGTGAAATTCTTGACATCATCTCAACTGAATATCTTAATTGTTGTAGAAAGCACTAACTTGGGGGGGCTTTTTTGTTTTGTTTTTTGTTTATTTTTTTGTATTTTAGGTGGGGTACTTTGGTTGTTTTTGTTTTTGCTTTATTATATTGTTTCTTTTTTCTTGTTTTCTAATTCTTTTACCGCAGCGTCAACTTTTCTGCTCCCCTGTAAACGAGATTCTTTTTCCATTTGTCGCCTTTATCATTTTTTGCGCCTCTTCAACTACGTACCAAAGATTTTTTTCTAAGAAAATCTGATGATAAAAAAAAAAAAGACTGGGGGGGGGCAATAGATAGCTCGACTGTAAAGTTTCAAGGTGTGATTACAATGCGAAACAATCAGTAGAAACTCCTCATGTTTCTTTCTTTCTTTCTTTCTTTCTTTCTTTCTTTCTTCCTTATTTTGACGATAGATGAAGCGTGTCAAAAATCAAAGAGACCAAACATCTCCTTTTAGTATTTCTGAAGAAGTATAAAATAAAGCCCGGATGTAAAATATTTTACAATCTTGATAATTTAAGACAAAAATAAATTATGATAGAAAATTGAAAATTTTGGTTGTAATACGTCACCAGAACATTTTATGTTCAACAATTTAAATTTATTCATCAAGTTTAGCATGATATAATTTGTCATGTCTGTTTCTTTATTGGAAGAGTTCATTACATTTATCAATTTAGAGAAAATTACTATGCGCGTGCGCACGTGTGTGAACCATAAGATTGATACATAAACATTAGAAATAAATTCTAATGGTTTTTTTTTTTTTCATTAATCCCGATCCTTTTCTGTCTTAGGCCAGCATTAGGGAGTCTTTATTTCATGACTCTTTACACTTAAATGATTTATTTATTTATTTATTCTAACAGTATATCAACTCGTCTAGGGTTATTTTATGCCTGTCTACAGATTAGAAAATTTTACGTTTACAATTACATTTTTGTATAGTTTTTCTAGAGGTTTTTGTTTGTTTGTTTGTTTGGGGGTTGTTTTGTTTTGTTTTGTTTTGCATACGGACCGAATAAGCTGCGCTTATTTTTTAGAACACTTCACTTAGTTTTATTAAGAGGATGCAAGGATCGAACTCCAAACTAAGCTACACTTAATTACATGGATTATGGTCTCGTCACGCTAGATCACCTAAGTTAAATGGGTAACTAATTAGTAACAGCAAATAGCGAAAGTAACCAGAGGCCTGTGTCAAACTAATACAAAACTGAGTAAATAATTATCTCTTATTACTTGACTTACACTTAAAACACTGGTTCCTAGTAGATCATTGAAGCGACATGCTCTACGATGAGTCTGTTTGGTATTTACTGTAACTAATTATTAACAGTAGATACTATAAACAACCTGCGGCCTGTGTAGCAGGCTAAAGCAAAACTTTGTAAACAACAATTATTCCCAATTACATTTTTATGCAAATATAAGTTAACATAGCACCTTTATTTATTTATTAATGTTTCGCTTAACCGAAACTCAGTCATTCTGCAACAAGTTTTGCATCTTTTTTTCATTAATTCTTAAAACCGAACAGAATAAATAAGTATTAATCTTGTGACGAATGTTACAAGGCAAGAAGATATCAAAATATGCACTGAATAACATCTGTAACTCATTTTATGCAAAAAAGTTCTTTTTTTTTAATCGCCAAAAGCAATCCTGTTGTGTTTTGTTATATAATTGTGCTTGTATGTGAAGAATTCTGTCTACGTTTGTTTATATTTTATATTTTACGACTGTTCATTCTTGTACAATTCGAGGGGTGTTTGTTTATATAGGCATGTAAAAGCAATTACTTTATCTTCGGGGTGGGAATGAAAAAAACCCGCTCAAACGGAGAATGTTAACAACCAAAATAAAAGTGGCACATGGTGTGCTGGCTAGGCTACCCAACCATTGTTAGCGAGTTCGATTCTCACTGGTCATCCCATATTTTTGCCCTTGTGTCAAACTAAGTCCAGCAAATACCAACTAACGAAAGAACATAGAGAAAGGCAAGAAGAATTGTTTTTATATTTATATAATACAAGAAAAACTGCGACGTCCCGTAATAAAAGCGGTCCCTGATGATATTGATGCTTCTGTTTTGAAAGGAGAGAAGAATTTTGATTAATATTTCATTGGCATCTCCTTTACATCGAGATTTGGATGATAAAAAATAGCTGACTCACAACAGTTTTGATGGACATAATCAAAATGTACGGACTCAGGGTTTAACGGTACGAACCAAGGTTTGTCTACACCATAATTCGTGAATCGGGAGTTACATAAACTGTCGAGCTGTATACAAGCCCAATGAAAAGACACGGAGAGGAGTAGGAAAAGGAATGGGAGGGAGTCAAAAACAAATTGGTCGTGAAGTTCTCTCAGGTTATCTCGATGACGATCATAAGACTATTATTCAATTATAAATTGGACTGGAAATTGCTTTATTCTCAAAAATTTTGGGCGTATTGATCTAATAAAAACATCCTTCTGATATTTCGTTTTTACAAGGTTACGTTTACATACAAACAAAATGAGAATAATAGTAGCACATACCTACCAACCCAACACGTGTATATATATATATATATATATATATATATATATATATATATATATATATATATATATATATATATACGTGGTGCATTCAATAAGGGGCTGAACATTCCCGAAGCTATTTCTACATATGAAGGAAGCGTTGCAGAAAAGAATAAACCCGGAATATTGGCTTGAAGAAAAGTACTTTGAGATACGTGGTGCATTCAATAAGTTTCCAGACTTTTTGTGCAAGCATTTAAATTTGTTGTAGACTCTTGAAAAGTCACTATGTTATTGCTATACATCTTATGAGATAACAGACCAATTTTTAGGATTTCAGGTTCTAATGAACAAATACAGCAGAAATTGGAATACATCCTACTAAAACCTGATTGTCCCAGCTGGTGAATTTCAAAAATGCAATCTGGACGTGAGGACACTTTAGAAGAACGATGTGCAATAAAATTCCGTTTTAAACTTGAAAAAAGGCCACAGAAACGTATGGAATGCTTCAGACTGCTTTTGGAGCATCTTGCATGAATCGAGCATCAGTTTTTGAGTGGCATAAGAGATTCAAGGAAGGCACGGAGTCTGTGAGGGATGATGAGAGGTGTGGGAGGAGTAAAGAAATCAGGACACCAGAGTTGATTGGCCAAAGGGTTAGGGTTAGGGTTACTATGTTGAGGTTTTAAGGGAGTTCAGGAAGAGATTCCTTGGGAAGAGGCCAGCACACTTCAAATCGGATTAGTGGCATTTCCACCAGGACAATACACCAGTCCACAACTCCATCCTTGTCACAGACTATTTAATAGTTCCTCACCCTCCCTATAGTCCAGACCTTGCTCCCTGTGACTTTTGGTTATTCCCTAAGCTCAGAGGCTGTCGTTATGAGACAACTGAGGAGATGAAAGAGGCTGTGACGAAGGTCATTGACAAGACGACTTCCATGGGGCCTACCAGCAGTTGTTTGAACGGTACAAGTGCATTGCAGCCGGAGATTACTTCGAAGGGGACTAGAGTTTCATGTGTGTACAATCAATAAAAGTGCCCTTACGAAAAATGTCTGGAAACTTATTTAATGATCCTCGTATATATATTCATCCACGACAGACTGTTTCGTTGTATTACAACTCTTCATTGTGGCAAGACATGCGAGAAGCTAGGATCGAAACCTGGCTGACTTTACGCCAGCCAGATATGCTACTGCACAGCTACCAACAAACTCAACGTAAGTAAAGGGATTTTAACGCATTTGTATCACTTTTGTTTTGTTAAACATGTATACGCTTAACGGCTACCGAGTGTTCAATTCATTAAAAGAGCTTTGCATAAATTGGCCGACCGTAGTCACGGGCGACCCGAAGGCTCTCTTTTCAATAGCTACTACACCGAGGTGTAGAGGAAAGTGCTACCCCTTTCTCTTGATTGTTCCACTTACCCTTGATTCATACCTTATAATGCTGTATTAATCAGGGAGGCATCAAGTACTATTTTTGAGTCTTTGGTACGAGTCGACCTGTGATTGAAATTCGGTCTCCCGGATCATTGACGAAATTACTTTTATTTTTAGATCGTTCTCAACTAGTTTTGACTTTTGGTCATCGTTAGGAGAGAAAGTTTTTTTGGGAAAAAAGAGCTTTTTTTTAAAGATGTAAAGATTTTTTTTTTTACAGTTGATATGCTATACGAAAAGGGATATAAATAGTACCATTACTGTTTTTCTACAAGAATGGTTTTGACATTAAAATCCCATGAAGATTGATATGCTATTTAACAAAGAAATTAAACCAAAATTTAAAATCCTTTTTTGGTAATTGTCAAAAAAATGTAACAAGCCAATATTGTTTCTGAATTAGCACATTGTTAGCAAACATTTTTCTGGGCAATAAAATCTTTCTTTTCTTCCTTACTTAAAAAAACAAATTTCGTCTTTTCATCCATTCGAACAATCTTAAGCACAAAATAATTTTATAAAAATGAATTAAAATGGGGGAAAATTGATACATTTAGAACTTTTAAAAATGTTATTTGTTTAATAAGAAGCAGAAAAATATAACAAATAAAAAATGTAGTCTCTCTTTTTAAGGTTGGTTGGTTAGGTTTTGATGGCATATTAACCCTCGTACGTTATTGAATGCCAAATTATGTTTATATATATATCGAATATATATGATTTGTCAACAAATAGTTTGTAGGTAACATTTTGAAACGAGCCAGAGCTCATTTGTTTGCACACAGTTAAATGTTTTCAAGTATTCCTATCTAACTTTAATAATACTATTTGTTGGAATCCAACTTATATATATACATACATATATACATACATGCACACACACACACACACACACACACACATATATATATATATATATATATGTATATGTGTGTGTGTGTGTGTGTGTGTGTGTGTGTGTGTGTGTGTGTGTGTGTGTGTGTGTGTGTGTGTGTGTGATTTGTAAACGCTTAGTTTGGATTGTTTTCTGTTTTTAATAAATAAGTATTTTAAAAGCTGTTTTATATATTTGAACTTGGTGGATTGGTTGTTTGATTGTTTTACGACGTATCAACCCGTTTCAAGTCATTTAACGCCGAATTAAATCATTTTGATAAAAGGTTGAATTTTTCAAGATCTTCATATCTTCAAACATTTATTCATGGTGTTCATTTCTGTGTAGTTCATTATATTCAGTAATTTTCAGATACTGATTTATTTTTAGATACTTTAGTATTGTTTATATTTTTATTGGTCAGGTCTTTAAATTTTTCCACATTGGTTGAGTTTCATGCCATATCAACCATTGTAGGTTATTTAATGCCAACCCCTGTTTATGCACATATTAAACTTTATATTCCTAAACGAATAATTTAAAGATAACATCTTAAACAAGCAATAGCTCATTTGTTCGCCCACGATTAAATGGTTTCAAGTATTGCTATCTAATACTAACAATTCATTTGTCGAGAGTTACTGCAATTGGGTTGATGGACAATTAAACGTTATCACGTCTTTTTTTGAATTAATACCGTTGGGAAATGCATGAAATTCTTTACCCAGTCCCTTCTCTGTTGATTAAATAGTACCACTACTGTCCTACAACAAGGATAGATTTGGCATTAAATAAATCCCGAAGATTGATATGTCATTAAACAAGAAACCAAACAATTTGAACAATTTTAATCGTAAAATAATTATATAAAAATGAAAAATTATTGAATTAAAATGAAAAAAAAGTATTGGTATTTTATAAATAAGCCGTCGGTGTATTTTTAAATACTGACGAAGATTCTGTTTAAAAATATTTAGTCAATTTTTTTAATGCTATTAATTCAGTTGTTATAAATATTGTTCTTCTAATTATTTTCTGATTTTACAAAGCTTGTACATTATTAGTGTTAATTTGCACACAAACAACGCCGGGTGTCGGCGCTAGTATTGCAATAATAACATATTCTAAGTTATAAAACGACTGATGAGTTTCATGAAGTCGTTGGTTGGGTTGTATGGCATATCAACCCTTGTTGTTACTTAATGTCAAATCATGTTTATACATATATATTAAATATATATACTTTGAAAACAAATAGTTTGTCGGTAACATTTTTAAACGAGCCAGAGCTCATTTGTTTGTACACAATTAAATGGTTTTAAGTATTACAATCTAACTTAAATAATTCTATTCTAAGTATTGCTGTTTAACAAGAATAATTCTATTTCATATTGATTATTTGTTTGAATACAGTTATATGTTTTCAAATATTACTATCTAACACTAATTATTCTATTTAGAATTAATTATTTGTTGTCTGAATTTTTGAGATGAAGCTTGATGATTTTTATCACGGAACTTCGAATTGTTATTCAGCTGTAGTTAGGATTGAACCTGCAACCACTAGATGATTGTCTCCTTAGAAGCTTTGGGAACCAACGCCTATAACCGTTACGCTATGTATCCTAGAGTAACAATACAGGAATACTTAACACTTGTACCCGGTTATGGCTAACGGAATCAGAACAAGCGACCCTGTAGATTCAATAAAGGACGTAGTTCGAAGTTCCGTGTAGGTTCCCGAGTTCGACAAACACCTGAAGAAGGCTGGAGGACATATCGGCCGAAACGTTGAGAAAATAACAACAAAGATGAAGACAATCGTCCGAAAACCCTTAATGATAAAAATTAATTATTTATTTTCACATGGTTTTAAATATTGCTGTCTTACATTTGATATTCAATTTAACATCAGTCATTTGTTTGCACACAGTTTAATTGTTAAACAGTTCTATTTGACCCATAGATGGGACCCTATGAGGTACTACCTCTCTGGGTCACAGTAGACCTGGGAGTAATGGCAATGAAGGGATACTGCACATTTCCCAAATGATAAAAATTAAGTGAAAATACTGTTTATCGATGACTCAAATAATGATTTTTTCAGAGATGACTTTTCATATTTCTTAGAACAAAATATATCTTAATTTTTAATCAGTCTAACTCAAAAAAAAAAAAAAAAATTAAAAAAAGAAAGAAACTGTTTATAGAATAAACAGTTACTTTTCGTTTAAACTAAGACGCGAAATTTTCCACCTTAAAAATAAGAACACATTTTTAATTTTTGATTAATTTTCTAAGCTTCTTTTTATTGTTACACTATTATCTGGTTAAAAAGGAAACATTAAACGAATACATTTTTTATCTCTGTAATGCAACAGGCAATAAAAAATTGATTATATATTTTTGTCATATTTAAAACAAAAATGTCTTTTAAAAAATCATAATATTTCAAACCACTCACGATTTTAGGAGTACGTTTTTTTAATAATATTCTAAATGTAAACCAAAAAATTCCTAAAGTCAAAGAATATTAGAATACGTGGATTCTTAGATTCTGTTATCGTTAAATTTTTAACGGGTAAATAAAAATTTCGATTAAAACTTTTTCTGCTTTTACGAAAATTATTAACTAAAAAATCGTTCGGCAACTGTGAGGACAAATTATAAAAAATAAGAAATAAAAAATCATTGAAGACCAAAAAAAATCATAAAAATATTTAAAACCTTTCACCAATTTAGGGTTTCGTCATTTTATGGATAATTTAAAGTGAAAACTAACAAAGAATAAAAAAGAAAAGATCAGTTCATAAAATAAAAGACTACTTTTCAATTTAATTAAAAGGCGAAAACTTTCAACTCCAAATAAGGACATATTTTAAATCCTTAACTTACTCTTTTCTTCCCCCATTCTATCTCACTGGTGTTCATAATATCGTTTTAGTCGGGTCATGGACCAGGTACATCTGCTTGTGGGTGTGTGTGTGAGAGAGAGAGAGAGAGAGAGAGAGAAACAGAGAGAGAGAGAGAAACAGAGAGAGAGAGAGAGAGATCAGCTACGTAACCTTGTGTTACGTGAGGCTAATCAGAAATTGTTGTTATAGCAACATGAGGCATTACTCAACTAAACAATAGAAAAAAACAAAAGAAAGAAAGAAAGAAAGAAAACGAAGAGAGAGTAAGATGAACGGAAGTGAACTTGAAAAAGAGAGAAAGAATACGAAATGATAAATAAGAAACCATATGGTAGACATCACCGAAAGGCATAAAAACTTGACTGGACTTTCAAAACTGCAATTACAAAGAGAAATGCAGGATAAAAAGAATTCCTGCTCTTACTGGAAAAAAAAAATAGCGACCATGACAACGACGACAACTACGCGGAGAAAAGACCGAAGAGAAGAAAAAATAAAAATTGAGATTAAGTGCCGATCAATACGTAGATAATCCTGACGGAAGCTATGCTAGATTTTTCATAGATTGGTTTAAATCCTTTTTTTCGCCATGAGTATTGCACACAAGGAAAATGTTTTTCTTATACATAAAAATGTAACATATTGTCGGGAAAGGTCGGAGTCAGCGTTCGAAATAGGGAGGGTAAGATACAAGGGTGAAAATACAAAGTGGATGAGGAAAGATCAACTAGAAAGTCCAACAAGCTGGTATCCATTGCGAACATATGGCACACATAAAAGCGTTGGAAAATTCAGTTTTATAATTGAGATCACAAATGGCTGGAAAGTCACTTGTTTTTCAAGTAATTCGTTCTTTACGGAAGTCGTGATAATCTGTTAAAGCGAAATATAAGGTACGAAACAATTTAGCACAGGAAGGAAGATTTTATATGTTCTAATTTACTAAGCTGAATTTGGCACAAGGTCAGGAGTATCGGGAACCCTATGAAAATTGAACTCATCAGCCTAGCTAGCGAACCATTACATCTCGTAAGGTCCCCGAAGAATGTTTTAAGTGTATTTATTTTCTAACCGAATCTCTGATTGTTAAATATTAACTGTCATATGCTTGAGCCTGTAACACTTACCATGAAATTTAGGAACTCTTTTTTTATTCTATTTTTTTTTTATTTAGTTATTTATTTTTATTTTTTTTTTTTTTTTTTTTTTTTTGTCATATAATGTTTATGATTCTATAAAGTAATATTTCGAATTTCTGTGCCATTTCTTGACTTAAAATTCACCCAAATGAAGAAAAAATATGATTGCTCAATTAAGACATCCTTCTAAAAGAAATTATCTACGATAAGTTGCTTTTTGTAGCATCAAGGTCTCGCACTGATTATTGTTTGTTAGAGGCCACCTCTAATGGTGTGCTATATTTTAGTAAGATTTCAGCATGTTCCATATATATAAGCTGAGAAAACATGTTCTTTTTAATACATATTTAGCCAAATTGAAGTTAAGAAGTATTTAGTTTTATGGTCAAGTTACGTTGAAGGCATGGGCTCCAGTTTGTCAAATCACCGAAGTTAAGCAACGACGAGCTAGTTCTGTTCAGAGATGTGACTTCTAAGGAACAGTAGGTACAATAAACGACATGTGTGTCCGACAAAGCAAGGCTGATTAATAAACGATCTTAAACATCTGATTAAATTCATAGAAGCCTAGTAGCTGAAGTACTTGTCTACGTCAAGAAAAAAAGTCAAATGTTTAATCTGGTTATTTCATAACTTTCGTTGTCAATAAAAAAAAATCATATCGAATAGGTAGAAAAGGTAATTATTAATATAAAAGATATACTCTCATAATAAAAATAACGATTCACTAATTATATCTTTATTGGTTTAGTTTCTTTGAGTACTGGTACCATTTAGCCCATAGTTTGGGAAAAAAACTTTTCCCAAGGGTATTTGTCCAAAGTGAA
Source organism: Sepioteuthis lessoniana (assembly GCA_963585895.1). Taxonomy (NCBI): domain Eukaryota; kingdom Metazoa; phylum Mollusca; class Cephalopoda; order Myopsida; family Loliginidae; genus Sepioteuthis; species Sepioteuthis lessoniana. The sequence continues at coordinate 84,147,426 of OY757905.1, forward strand.
CGTAATAGCGCGACTCGAGTTCGAATTTTCTTACAACGATGTCACGGTCAAGCATATTAGCCACAACGTCACAGGGACAATATTTTTATATTGTCTCATAAAGTCAATATTATTTTGTGAAAATTTGAAGTGTTTTGTTGAGAAAAATTTTAATCTAAATGAGTGAAGATATTTTAATGTGATCAAGTGATCTAACAATTAGACAAACAATCCTGAGACTTGACAAGATTGTTAGTTCGAAGCGATAATGCTCTGTTAGTCCTAACTAATAATGCTCTGTAAGTCCTAAATAATAATGCTCTGTAAGTCCAAAGTAATAGTGCCTGTAGTTATTTTACATTTCCAACTTAAAGAATTATCAATAAACCTCATTAGTAACAATTGATTAAATGTAAATAATCATTTTAGTAAAACAATTTACTTTGTTTCGTTTTGTTTACGTTTGCTTGTTTGTTTGTTTGTTTGTTTGTTTGTTCAAGATTATAATTCAAAATTCATATAAGTTGCATCATGCACCAGCATATTTTTCCTGCTGATTATGAATGCTTCACATCAAACAGTTTGACCGTGTATAGAGAACTGACAAACCAATTGTTCTTAATTACTAATGTTGGATAATCTGCCCTTGCCTGCAGGATGACATTTCCGGCAGTCGTTAATGGGTCGACACAATGAACTTCCATAGTGACAAATCCGATTATTTAAGGAAGAATACGCAAAAATGATCGTTACAACAGGAAGACTTCGATTTTATCCGTCCATTGGACGTTACTCTCCCCCATCAAGAGCCTGGGCTTTTGTGCTCTTGGCACATACACTATACTGAAATAATTCGTTCATATGATATCATGCCCAATTTCTGTTATGGAAACAAATGTTAAATGCAAACCTATCCTTTCAACAACAACCTTCATTAAATTGATCATGACCAAGGGATAATTACCCAGTAAACAATTTTTTCTATTACACATGCGTGTGTGTACACCCACAAATACACATCCATTCCTGTACACACACACACACACACTCACACACACACACACACACACACACACACATCTTTCTTTATGAATCTTCGTTTATTTTTTACACTTTAATAAAAAATTTATGTTGTAGATATATTTCAGAAGCTATGCAGAGTATCGTTATTATTTAGGAGGTGCTTTTAGAGTAACGGTTATCGTCAAAGGAAGTGCAATCGATGACCTGAGTTCAAATCCTAGATGAAGCGGTTTGCGTTTAAATTCACGCCAATGTCCTGGGGAAATACATGAATCTATCTCTTCTCCTCTTCAGCTATGGATAACTAGTATGGAAGATTGGGTTCTTTAGTCTTGATTAGGCAACCATTGCAGGACAAGGAAAATTGAATTCAAACTCCGCTTAAAGATTGACCTTATGTCACACCGTGCCCTTAGCCGGGAGGTTGACTACATGCATTTAAGGAGCTTCGTGTTCTTGAGACTAATAAATATTCTTAACCTTTGTATTATCTACCTTAATACAGATGTAATCATATTTATCCGACCCTATACGATGCCAGAGAGTGACATGTGTCCGAGTTTATTGTGAGGGTCTCACATGGACAAAGATTGTTCAGCTCTCGTAAGACTAAATATTTATGGATGCCTAAGTTTGAAATATTCTTATTTATAAAGTATCGTTATTAAACAGAATGTTGAAAACCTTGATCTTAAGCCGAGTAGATATGGATTTTTTTTTCATTCGCTGTAGGATCTAAATGATGATATCAAAAATATCTCATCTCCAAAGTAGCAGAGTTGGCACAAAATACCAGCTGTCAAAAACATAAGTTTCAAACCACATCACGAAATTGTCGTAGGTTCGTCAATGACAATTTGTATCGAGTGAGAAATATCTTTTAATAACTTTTTAAAAACTGTGAGTAAGATAAAGCGTTTTTGTTTTACAAGTAACCTGTTAAAAGTCCTTTGCCCATTGGGCGCTCCACAAATTTAACATTGAGTCAAATTTATCTCATAAATTCATTTCATGTCATGAATAAAATTTTCAGTCAGGTTCAGTATATTTTTATTTTGTTTAAATCACTAAGAAACAGTTCCCGAGTCCACTCTGGCCCGGAGTATTAGTACCTGTTAGGGTCACATCTGTTAGGGTCAGATAGAAATATTTAATCATTTTCTATACTTGAAAAGATTTAAGTAAGTACCAACAAATGATTGTTGAATTAAATTATTACTATTACGTCGCAATATTTTAAATGTATGCAAACGAATGAATAATGTTGAATAGAATTACTAATGTCAAATAGCAATACTTGAAACAATTTAACTGTGTGCAAACAAATGGATTCTGAGTTACTTACAAACACTTCGTTTACAAAACGTAAATAGTTACTACATATATATAAACAGGAATTGGCATCAAATAACTAACAAGGGTTGATAGGCTGTTAAATACAACTAATCAACCAACCAAGGAACAAGTCTTTTCAGCAAATGAAGAATAGCGAGTATCTTAAAATTTTGAGATAAATGACAAATACTTGTTCATTTAAAAAGAAAAATCAATACATTCGAATTTTGTTGGCTGTTATATAGCAGAGCAAAACATATTTTTTCAACGATAATTCATTAAATATAGTTATTTTTTATTAGTTATCTAACTCTCTTCGACGAAACATTATTAAGGTTTAACTAATCCATCTTCCATCTTATTATCATTAGTTTTTCAAACCAGCATTAGCTGGTGGTCTTTCACTGGATTCCAAGTGACTGCAAGTCTCCTCAGGTCTCCAGGATTCTTCTCAGTATTCTAGCCTATCTCAGCAAAGTTATAGATGGTCTTGATTCTTCTTCTGATTTCCAATTCTTCTAGTCCCTACTATAGGTCCTTGGAGACCGTTCCAAACGTGCCAACTACATCTCTCTCTCTCTCTCTCTCTCTCTCTCTCTCTCTCTCTCTCTCTCTCTCTCTCTCTCTCTCTCTCTCTCAATTAACACTAGGTCAGGTCTTCTGGCCGGAATTAGGTAATCCATTTGTATTTCAAAATCCCAAAGAATTTTATGCGTTTCATTTTCAAGGACGAGATTGACCCCGTGTGTAATGGTTAACGTGCTGGACTGTGGAATCGTTGTAAGTGAGTTCAAACTCCAGTCGCGTTAATACGTTCACTTTCGGACAAATACCCTTGGAAAAGGTATGAACCCCCTTATCATCCCAGCTATGGGTTAAATAGTACCACTACTGTCCTTCTAAAAGGATAGATTTGGTATTAAATAACCCGAGAAGGTTGATATGCCATTGAATTACAAACAAACAAATTCTCTATGACAGATTCTGGTTTGTACATATACCATTTGGTAGCATGGTCAAATTTCAATCTCGGGTTGTTTTACACCCTATAACGGTCGTAGAATATAAAACTACTTAAGCGTTGCGATATAGGGAAATATTTATAAAGTGAAATTAGTATTACATTTGTATTAATAATTTTGACTTGTTTATCTTGCATCTTATTATTATTACTTTCTGTTGCAAAGGCCAAATTGTTTTACTTTCTGGTGAAATATTGAGCGTAGAATCTAAAACGACTTTGGCGTTGTTATATAACACAATAATAATCAGATGAAAGATAAACTTGAGGAAATTAATAATCTCAATTAATCATTTGAACAAACTTGTAATTATTAAAATTTAAGAGTTAACTGTAGATTCTAATCCTCAACTATAGGCGATTTCCTGTTATAAAAACTCCCTCACATATAATGTGACGATGCTAACTGGCACAGTCACTTGTGACAAATAGATATTATTGCTTGAATTTGACTGCAAATCATTCAGTTAAATGTCATTTCCTGAATAGGCAGTAACTACTGTTTCAACCTCTTCCCGTTTTATACAGACAAAATCTTACACTCATAAAACCTTATATATATATATATATATTGTGTGTGTGTGTGTGTGTGTGTGTGTGTGTGTGTGTGTGTGTGTGTGTGTGTGTGTGTGTTTTCGCATACTCGTCGAAAGCAGCAGTTAAAATATATGTCAACTCACTTCCTATTTATAGAATTTATTATAACTGTGGAAGCGCTCGTGGTATAACGTCGTCGGAAGTGGACTCGGCTACCCGAGATCAAATCCTGAACGAGGCTGCTTGCATTTCACATAACGAAAAAACTAATGAGAAAGGTGTGAATCGAACTATTCTCCCTCCATCTATGGATAAATAGTAGGGCAAACTGGATTCTTAAACCTTGGTATTGCAACCGGTCAATTGCAACTCAGACTTCAATCCAGTTATTGACCTGGAGAGGGATGGGCTGTGCTAAGCTATTTATACCTAAGACACACTACATGAATAGCGCACTCACGACTAAATCAGGTTACAGGGCCAGTTAGTAAGATATCATAACTAGATGACCCGGTAACCCATTGGGTAACAGCGGTCCATGATTTTATTGATGCTTCTTTTAAAGAATAAATAAAAAATTCTCATTCGTATTTCTTTGTTATCTTTGTTTTATTGAGACTTTGGATGATTAATCAAATGACGTTCAGCTTAAAACGAAGATACTTAAAAAAATATCATTCAGTTGCAAATTTGACAGGAAATTGCTTTATTCTCGAAGAAAATATTAAAAGTATTTCTTTAATAAAAATATCACTATTTTGGTTGATTCTGGTTTGGTTTCTTTGTTTGATATTATATCAACCTTCGTGGGTTATTTAATGACAAAACCATCCTTGTAGAAGGACAGTAGTACCATTAACCTATAGATGAGTTCTTTTTTTTAAAAAAATCACATGTATGAAAGTTGGATTTTCAGAGAATATCCAAATTCTCTTTCAAATCGCATATATATACAATCAATTCCCCGAGAAAAAATGATATTTTTTAAGACAGAGTATCAAATTAAAGAAAGACTGGCGTCGTCGTCGTTCTTCTTCTTCTTCTTCTTCTAATCGTTTATTTTTTTAAGTTTAGCCATCTGTGACGTAACGTAGTTTATGATTGTGTTCTTCTTGCCTTCCTGTCTTTGACTCTGACTTTCTATGACTTGTCTGTCTGCTGCCTTCCGATTTTTTTCTTTTCTCTACATTTTTATCTCTACCCAATAGGATCATTTTTCTTTCAAGAGTTGATTTGTTAAAACAAATCACTAGGTGATAATAAAATAATTTGGTGGGGGGATAAAAAAGGGTTTATATTCAATTTATAATATTTCTTTATCTTTTAACCTTTTTATTTCATCACACACTCTCTTATTATTTAGAAAACGTACTTAGGATGGTAGAAAAGTTTAATTTCTGTCTTCTTTATGTGTTTTTATTAGGAAATTTGACTGGCCCATTGGCCTAGTGGTAGAGTGTTCGCCAATGACCCGGGATACCGGGTTCAATCTCAGGTCGAGTCATACCAAAGATTGTAAAAGTAGTACTTGATACCACCTTGCTTAACACTCAGCATTATAAGGTACGTTTCAAGGGTAAAGTGGAGCAATCCAGGGAAAGGAGTAGCGCCCTCCCTTACACCATGGTGTAGTGGCTATTGAAAAAGGAGCTTTCGGGTAGCTCTCGACTACGGTCGCCAACTTCACTTTACTTATAAATAATTTTTTTAAGCCCCTTTTGTATTTTATAACAAATAATTTTTATAATACATGCGCATCAACATTTTATTATTTTACTAGTTCGATTCTGAAATTTACCTTGAAGGTTAATAAAGCGTGTTAACAATATATTCATATTTTAAAATTTTGTCCTGTCATTTCGGTTAAAAGTTGAAAAAATCATAACTGAAGAGGAAAAGAAAAAGAAAAATGATACTCGTTAAATAATGATACCGTCAAAATAAGGATATCATTTCTTGATAAAGAAATTAGTAATGTTTTCATTTCTTTTCTTTTCTATGTTCATATGATTTACTTTCAAATTTTAATTAAATTGATTAATTACATTACTTAGTTGATTATAATTCATTTTGAGGCCTTTAAAAAATTAAGGTTGTAAACTTCTTAAAAATTGAAATTTCAAATTTAAAAATCAACTTAGAATTATCTCCCCTCACGAAAAAAGTTCATATTAGCGTAAAAAAAATCGTATACAGTACGTATTGACGGGCGCCTCTGGTGGCGTAAGCTAATCCAGCAAACCTTCGCGAGTGGGTTCGAGTTTCATTGGGTGCCTCATTAATACGGTTCCTTGCCACATATGAGTAAAACGTTTAGTTTATAATTGTTTTATTGGGTGCTCCATTCTTATGGCTTTGTGCCACATCTAAGCAAAAAAAAAAGCTTATTAAATTGCTACTGTACGTATTGACGGGAGCCTCGAGTGATGTAAGCTAATCTAACAAACCTTCTCGAGTGAGTTTGATTCTCACTGGGTGCCCCATTCATCCGGCCTTATGTCATCTGAGCAAAAAGCTTAGTAAATAACTACTAGTACACATTTTGGGCACTCGAGTTGTATAATGGTTAGTTCGCTAGACAAGGAAGCTATTACGAGTAAGTTCAAGTCTCATTAGTTTCCCCATTCATGCAATTTTATGCAACATCTAAGCAAAATTTAAATAAATTACTACTACAATTCTCATTGACTTTTTAGAATTTGTTGCAGGTGAATTTAAACTAAATTGAACTTTTAATCTGGTTTGCATCGGATAGAAATAAGAATTTATATAGTTTATATTATATTTCTAAGCACAAAGTTTGCACAGTATTTGAGGCAAAGTCAAAGATATGTTCACACGAAAATGTAAGAAACTTTCGACGAAAATAAGTTATAAACAAATTATAAACAAATACATATTGCAGTGACTATTTCTCTGTGGCAGTATAAAACATGTTTGTTACACATTAGTTTGGACCATAGATATGTCTTTCTTTCTGACAAGCCATTCCAAATAGGGCGACATACGTGGCCGAAAAAAGCTTATATTTAGTTCTTGTGTATAATACGCACCCCTAGTTTTTGGGCAGAAAAATCTTGAAAAATAGTGTATCTTATACATAAATAATTACGTAAGTTGCAAATTGGACTGATAATGTCTTTCATCTTTTAACGGTATTGCTCTAACAAAAACCTTGATATATATATATATATATATATATATATATATATATATATATATATATATATATATTGCTGAGTTACACGTAAACTACAGTCTAGACAATACTCATTTGATCAGCTGTCAATAATTTTTAACTCCATGTTTTCATGAAACACGTTTGTTCAATTAGAAAATCGTTCATCCATTCATACTTATCAGAACTAGTTCAGTAGAAATTTTTCTTGTTTCCTAAACTGAAAATTTATCTCAACGGTAAGATTTGATTGATTGATGATTGATTGGTTTTATCAGCATGTCAGCTCATCTAGGGTTATTTTATGCCCAGAAGTTAGAGAATCGTGTTCACTGTACGATCATATCCACATTTTTTGTGTAGTTATTTCTTAAGAGGTTTTTTTCACACGTTCCTATCGAATAGGAATATTTTTGATAGATCTATTTGATCCAGTTACTGTCATTCACGTTCAGAGTGGTCCTGGGCGTAATGGCAATAAAGGCACTCGTCGTGTGACGGTTATCGTCGTAGGAAATGAACTCGGCGGACCAAGTTCAAAACCAAAACGAAGCTGTTTGCACTTCACATTGCACTTCACCTTAGGAAAAGTATGCATCCAATTTTTGTCCCTCCGGCGGTGGATAAATAGTTGGGTAGACTGGTCTCTTTAACCTTGGAATGGTCTATCAGAAGAAAAACTCTGAATTCAAACTTGCTTAAAAATTGGCCTTGTGTCGCATTCAGCTCATGCGTAGAAGTTTGGTAATACACACTCCACACTCCCCAGAAATCAAGAACTGGAGATTAACCATCTGATACTATTTACCCAACCCCTCCGCTCGGGCAGGATATGACACAAGGTCAATTTTTAAGCGGAGTTTAACAGGTTTGAATTCAGAGTTTTCCTTCTCCTAGACTAGTTGCCTAACCAAGGCTGAAGAACCTAGTCTGTCCTACTATTTACCCATAGCTGGAGGGAGAATAATTGGATTCACACCTTTCCCAAGGGTATTAGTGCTATGTGCAATGCAATCAGTCTCGTCCAGGATTTGAACTCGAGTCGCCGTGTTCATTTCGTACGACGATAACGACTACACCACGGACACCTCCTCTGATGCAGTTTAATATCATGCTCCGGACACCCTTTTTTGGGAAGAAGGCTCTTACTCCCTTGCAGAGGATACAGACTGGGTGGGGTAATATTTGATAACTCTGGGGAGATTAAAAGAAATAAGATGGCACAGCTTCACACCATATCAAAAAAGGCGTTTCCGAGATGCTTTGACTATGCAAGACTCACTGGAGTAAATATAGTAGAAGTCGGAGTGTAGAGTATTCTGAAGAAAACGTTTCATTCATTGTTCATTCTTATTGTGATAAATACCGTCTCAGTCTCGACACTTTTTTAACACGATGCTGAAGTACAAATAAAAAAAAGTTCCAGTTTCCACACCACTACTTAGTACTTTACTCTTATTTCAATTTTCTAATCACTAAACTAAGGAAATCGATTGCTATAAAGTTTGCACATTTCCAATGCCCACATTTTGCACGTATCAATATCGCCCATCGTTTTGTAATATTCATCCTAATGGCCGGACATATTCCTGCTGCGGATTGCACATGTTCAAAGCGGTAGACTTTAAATCATGCGAATAGAGAACGCGTATTAAAGATTAAACTATTGCCTCTTTTGCTTCATAAGTGTTCACATCAAAGAGAGAATAAAAAAGAAAACTTTTTAAAGAGAATTTTGGTGCTCTTTCTATTGCATTGCTTTTTACATGAAAAAGATCAAACAACTGGCGCCAGCATATAAATGGCCAAACACTAAAGAATTTCGATTCTATTCTAGCCGTGTTTTACAAAAGTGAAAAGTTAGCCGCACTTTTTTTCCCTGAGATTTGTAGTTAATAGGTTGACTTTGACTTGCTAGGATTTTTTTAATCAAAAAGCAAGTTGAGATTTCTAAACCGATGTTTAATATCGATTATTGCAAAAGTAAAGGAAAAACTTTCTAAATAGGAAGACTTATTTTATCTTCAACTAAATTTAAGCAGTTTGATCTGTCTTGGCCAACATATACGTCTCAGTGACTAAATCATATTATATACTACCTGAAGAAATCGTCTACGCTGGGTCGAGATTGGATTGCTACTGAATCAATAAGATTTTTTAAATGAAAAGAATACAGAGATTTCTTAATCAATGTTTAGATTGATTAATTGAGTAATTGATTTTAATGGCATAACATTCCGTCCCGAGTTTTTATGCCTAGAGGTTAGGGAATCGCATTCATTGTACGCTTATATTCACATTTTTTGTATATTTGTTTTTTTTTTCTTTTCTTTTTTTCTTTTTTTTTCGATTCGATCAATTTGACCTATCGGTACAACTACTCCACATCAGAGGACCTGGGAGTAATGGCAATAAAAGAGTATTCCACTCTTCCAAGATTTCCAGAACTGGAGTCTAACCATCAGATGCAGCTTTGTCCTACCTGGGACATCACTTATTTGATGGTCTTGCCACACTGCATAAGATACAGTCAGTGTATTTTAAACTGTGCTGATCAATGTTTAGTGTCGATTATATATATATATATAAGTATATTCAATGTATTCCACGCATTCAAAATAAATAAAGAAACCCAGAAAAACAAAACTTAGTTCCCAAAAAACGTTTCCATCATTGAATAATAAAAAAAACAATAATTCGATAAAGAACACTTGGTACCATGAGGTGTGGTAAGTTTTCATCAGCATATCAACCTTCGTGGGTTATTTAAAGCCAAAGCTATTCTTGCAGAAAAACAACAGTGATACTATTAAACCCATAACTGCGGGAATAAGAGGATATATAGCTTTTTCAAGGGTATTAGTCTGAAAGTGAACGTAATTGTACGATTGAAATTCGAACTCGCTTACTTCTAGTTCGCAGTCCAGCACTTCAGCCATTACGCCTCAAGGATACTGTAATATGATCCTATTGTAGTATGCATTTGCCCAATTCTTTTATCTTCTATTGTCAGTAGAGCTTAAAATAGTGTATCCGCTGCAGAGGAATAAGACTCTCACATACACACACACACACCAAAAAATGGGTGTCCTAGTTATGACACTAAACTGCATCTGATGTTCAGGCTCCAGTTCTGAAGATCTGGGGACTATGGAGTTACCTTTCATTGCCATTACTCCCTGGCCCACTCTGACACGGAGTAGTAGTACCTTTTAGGGTCAAATAGATCTGATTAAAACTCATTTCTATTCGATTAGACCGATTGCAAAATTTTTTTTAAAAAACTACTCAAAAATTATAAATATGAACGTACAAGAAACGCGATTCCCCGACCTCTAGGCATAGAATAATCCTAGACGGGTTGATAAGCCGTTCAAATTAATCAATCAACCAATCCCACTGCAACGGGCATGATCCAACACAAGATCAGTTTTTCAGCATACTTCAGGTTTGAATTCAGGGTTTTCCTTCTCCTTGACCGATTGCCTTACTAAGACTAAAGAGTCCAGTCGGCCCAATTATTTCAACCATAACTGGAGGAAAAGGTGAACAGATAAGTTCATGCCTTTCTCAAGAGAATTAGTGCGAAATGCAAACAGCTCTGTCCAAGATCTGAACACCGATTCCATTTCCAGTGACATTAACTGTCCCACTAAACGGGCCTTTTCTCTATTTCTGAGGTCCTCCGCATAAATACATGCACAAATATGTATATATATATATACTTTAAGGCAAGTTTTATTAAAGACGATGAAACACTTGATTATTTCTAAATGTAATTTTTCAAGTTTTCTTGTTATTTTTCTTGTGTCGGGATCCTGGTGGTAAAGAAATACACCACATATACCAACGTTCCAGTTCGTGAAGCCATAAAAATAATAATCAGGACAACAACAAAAAAACATTCAACAGTGAACATTTAAAATCTTCCTGGTAAAGAGCTCAATGTAACTGACATTACAGAGCAATAATTTCTTTCAGAAAAAACAAAAACCGGTCACATTAGAATTATAAATTTAATTCCATCCTGTTATGGGTTTTTGATATAAATCAAAAACGCCAAAAAAATTATCAGGACTTCTTCAGATCTTATGGATAATATAATTCAGAATAGACACAGGAAAGAAGGGTGGGAGAGGATAGAAGAGGGGTGAAAGTTTTCTCCTCATTTAGCCCACTTTCGGTTTTTTTAAATATTTTATTGCCGGTTGGAATTATAGTAAATTAATTTTTTATCTTTATTTTTTAAAATCTAAATACTTTTTGACATAAAACTCCAGATTTAATAGTAATTTAGATAAATACAACTTTCTTTAATAACTTTACGTAAGGATACAGTAATACTTATATTAAATTAAATTCAAAATTTAAAATTAAAATTCTTAATTTCAATTTTATTTTCGTGCCTATTAATTCAGTTACCCCTCCATTGACGAGTACGTACATATCACATGGTTTCTTCTCATCTTTTTATTTTATTTTCTTTTTATTCATTTACCTTAAATCTCAATTTAATCCTATCTTATTTTATTTAAGCATTATCTATGATAATTTGTCTATAGTTTAAATTTAGTCCTATGTCTTCATCTAGCTATTAATTCACATCTCTTATTTAACATTGTTAAATAAGAGATGTGAATTAATAGCTAGATGAAGACATAGGACTATATTTAATGTAGACATAGGACTAAATTTAATGTAGACATAGGACTATATTTAATGTAGACATAGGACTAAATTTAATGTAGACATAGGACTATATTTAATGTAGACATAGGACTATATTTAATGTAGACATAGAACTAAATTTAATGTAGACATAGGACTATATTTAATGTAGACATAGGACTAAATTTAATGTAGACATAGGACTATATTTAATGTAGACATAGGACTAAATTTAATGTAGACATAGGACTATATTTAATGTAGACATAGGACTAAATTTAATGTAGACATAGGACTATATTTAATGTAGACATAGGACTAAATTTAATGTAGACATAGGACTATATTTAATGTAGACATAGGACTAAATTTAATGTAGACATAGGACTATATTTAATGTAGACATAGGACTAAATTTAATGTAGACATAGGACTATATTTAATGTAGACATAGGACTAAATTTAATGTAGACATAGGACTATATTTAATGTAGACATAGGACTAAATTTAATGTAGACATAGGACTAAATTTAATGTAGACATAGGACTATATTTAATGTAGACATAGGACTAAATTTAATGTAGACATAGGACTATATTTAATGTAGACATAGGACTAAATTTAATGTAGACATAGGACTATTTATGTAAACATAGGACTATATTTAATGTAGACATAGGACTAAATTTAATGTAGACATAGGACTATATTTAATGTAGACATAGGACTAAATTTAATGTAGACATAGGACTATTTATGTAAACATAGGACTATATTTAATGTAGACATAGGACTAAATTTAATGTAGACATACGACTATATTTAATGTAGACATAGGACTAAATTTAATGTAGACATAGGACTATTTATGTAAACATAGGACTATATTTAATGTAGACATAGGACTAAATTTAATGTAGACATAGGACTATATTTAATGTAGACATAGGACTAAATTTAATGTAGACATAGGACTATATTTAATGTAGACATAGGACTAAATTTAATGTAGACATAGGACTATATTTAATGTAGACATAGGACTAAATTTAATGTAGACATAGGACTATATTTAATGTAGACATAGGACTAAATTTAATGTAGACATAGGACTATATTTAATGTAGACATAGGACTAAATTTAATGTAGACATAGGACTATATTTAATGTAGACATAGGACTAAATTTAATGTAGACATAGGACTATTTATGTAAACATAGGACTATATTTAATGTAGACATAGGACTAAATTTAATGTAGACATAGGACTATATTTAATGTAGACATAGGACTAAATTTAATGTAGACATAGGACTATTTATGTAAACATAGGACTATATTTAATGTAGACATAGGACTAAATTTAATGTAGACATAGGACTATATTTAATGTAGACATAGGACTAAATTTAATGTAGACATAGGACTATATTTAATGTAGACATAGGACTAAATTTAATGTAGACATAGGACTAAATTTAATGTAGACATAGGACTATATTTAATGTAGACATAGGACTAAATTTAATGTAGACATAGGACTATATTTAATGTAGACATAGGACTAAATTTAATGTAGACATAGGACTATATTTAATGTAGACATAGGACTAAATTTAATGTAGACATAGGACTATATTTAATGTAGACATAGGACTAAATTTAATGTAGACATAGGACTATTTATGTAAACATAGGACTATATTTAATGTAGACAGAGGACTAAATTTAATGTAGACATAGGACTATATTTAACAATTTTTCAGGGTCTGGGTATATCATTATATATATATATATATATATATATATATATATATATTCTATACAACTCATTAACCCGTTGGATTCCCATCGTAAGAGTGAAATTTTTTTTTAAGGAGTAAAGAATCCAAGACAATGTGTCACAGTTATGTCCGTTATATCGAGAATTCCGATAATCAAGAAACTGTGTTCAGCCAAAATGCTGATCCCACAAAATGATCATTAACATGCTAATCAGTCTGAAAATTGCTTTACTCTGAATATGATCATTTTAAGTCTATTGCTCTAATAAAAATTTCCCCAAGACGTACATGTGTTTGTTTTTGTTTTGTTTGTTTGTTTGTTTGTTTTGTCTTTTTTTGCTGGGTTATGGTTTCATATATAAAAATACAAGCATAAATGAGAATTTAATCTATACTTTATTAGGACTAATTAAAGCTTGCCTGCGTAAGTTTATGAATGATGAAAGATTAGATGTCCCCTAGAGCTTAGAAAAATAAGTTGTTGAACGCCTATCGTAGTTTATTTGCCCGACTGTCACCTTCCCGTTCTTTTTTTTTTTTTTTTTTTTTTTTTTGCTTAGGGTGGTATTATCATCATTATTCCACAGAAAATCCACGGATCCCGAGCTCACAGCTATTTAAAGTCAGATGTCTACCGCAGCTAACTTGCCTACCGCAACGTTTGTTTCGGAAGAAATCTAATCTGATTAAGAAAAAGATAAAACAAAGGGAAAAGAAGAAAAAAAAACTATTTTTCGATTGCAATAAATCCAGTTCAGTCGCCAAAATCTTCTCACTGCCTCCCCCCTACTTAAAGCAGATGTTATTTGCGAATGCTGGAGTCAACGCCACCCGTTTTTAACATCTGTCTCTTCTAAATTTACCCAGGCAAATCTAACTGCCCACTTTTGTTTTTGTTCTTTTGGGGTTTTTTTTTTTTTAAGTTTATTTATTTATTTAACATTAATTATATTTGACCGAACAATACTTGGCAATACTGTCAGCGTAAAAATAAAAAAGTCTTCGAGAGACATGTCATTTACTTAGCTTTGCTTGAAACAAGGCCAGAAATATGGGGCACCCGATGAGAATCGAACTCACAAAAAATAGTCTGTTGGCCTCACTCGCTCATTCTATCATCATCATCATCAAGGCGTGCTGACAGTACGGATTCCCTTGACACTCTTTTCCGTCTTCATCAGCCATCCCTCTTGAAAAGTCCTCAAGACGGCATCCAGTGTCCACCCAAAGCTGATTGATATATAAGTTTTTGCTGTTTGGCTAAAGCTGTGTTAGTACTATCGTATAGCTGCACTACTTGGACTCTAACGAAATACCTGAAGAAAAATAAGGATGCTGCATGCTGTTTTAAATAAATCCCTGAAGCAGCACTCTACAAAAGACCAGTTGTAAGGACACTTACCTCCCATATCCAAAACCATTGTATTGAAACAGTCCCTAACTCAAGTGTTTCATCAAATCTAAAAATAGAATAAAACACGTGTCATGATTTCCCAAAATAATTTTTCCCTATTTTGCCGTCAAAAAGCTAGTAGGCTTGAGAGTACCAGAATCCACCAAGTTGGTCAGTAGCAGTCCTGTACTCAAAGACATACGCAGATTCTCCAGATTAAACAAAAAATATCAATCCCGAATTTCAAGAGGATAAACAAGTTTTATCCTCAAAGGAATTACATGCAAATTAAAAGAGATTACTAAAAAAATATCTACGTATACTGTACACTTACAAAAATTAAAATAGCCTAGTCGGTTAGTGCTGTAGAAAACACCGACTGCACTTCTGCAGAAGGATAAGACCTTTTCCCCGAATGAGTGTCCTGGATATGACACTATATGACGGGATACCTAGTGGGGATTGTTTGGCCCCAGTCCTGAAGCTATACGGAATCTGGATTACCTCTTCATTGCCATATTTTCTTGGTCCACTCTGACCCGGAGGAATAGTACATGTTAGGGTCCCAGAGAATCAAATAGAACAGTTTAATCATTTACTATATTTATTTATTTATGCTGGATAGATTTACGCGTGTTAAATAGAATTACTTGAAATCATTTAACTGTGTGCAAACAAGGGGGCTCTGGCTCGTTTAAAAAAATTTACCTACAAACTATTCGTTTACAAATCCTACACATTTAATATATATGAATTTACCAACTCCTTCGCACTGGCAGGGTGTGACACAAGGTCAATTTCTAAACGGAGTTTAACGTCCAAATTCAGAGCTTTCCTTCTCCTAGACTGGTTGCCTAACTAAAGAACCTAGTCAGCCCTACTATTTACCTATAGCTGGTAGTAGAATAATTGTATTCATACCTTTCCCCAGGGTATGAGGGATATAAGAAATCCAAACAGTCTCGTCCAGGATTCGAACTCGTATTGCCGTGTCCATTTCCTACGACAATAACCATTACACCACAGCACAACCACTTAATATAAATGTACAAAATAGGTTTTGGTATTGACTAACTTACAAGGGTTGATATGCTGTAAAACACAACCAACCAACCAACGATTATTACTCACACAAAAACATATTTTGTAAATTATTGCTTATTGCCAAAAAAGAGAACGTCTGTTTCAACTCAGTCTCCTCTTATTTGTTTAGCTGTTGGTTTATTTATTTATAACCAATTTCAGCATTAACTATTTACCACAGAACCCGGAGAGGCGCCTCTGGTTGTGTAATGGTTAGCAAACTCGGCTAGCAAACCTACACGAGTGAGTTCGAGTCTCATTGGGTGCCCCTTTCATATGGCCTTGTGCCACATCTAAGCAAAAAAAGCTTAGTAAATTTCCACAGAACCCGGAGCTACATTATGTGATGAACTCGTTACGCGTGATTTTATAAAATTCACGATACCCTCATAACAAAAAATTCTCACCTTTTAGCTGCTGTTATTATATAGTAAGCATTGCTTGTTTTGAGCACAGACCGAACTTTAAAGTCATGATTTGCGAGTCCAGTTTGTTAGCCATTACAGTTCGAGGAGGTTTTCACATACTTCCGCTTGATGATTATTTACAAAGCGTAGCTATGAGCCGGCACAAGGTCACAAATACAGGATACCCATACAGGATTGGACTTGTGCTGGTATGTGTGTGCGTGTAGACCAGAGGTTCTCAACCTTTTTCTATTTATGGACCACTTTTGATTGATGATTTTTATAGATTTAACAAAAGCTAATTTTACAATTTCGGGAATTAATAAACACTGAGATTTCTCCATAAGAAATTCAAAATTGCTTGTTTAAAAAAAAAATTGAATGAAATAATCTTGTATTTCGGCATAAATGCACGCACAACTTTAAAATGTTCAACAAAATAAAAAAAAATAAAATGAATATATAAACAAATTTAAACAAAATAAAAATTTCCACAGATGATTTTAATATGAATATACACAAGAAATCTTTTTTTAAAAACACTTGAAAATTATTTGATAATATATCACGTAGTGTATACAGAATACTTCAAGTAAAGCATTTTTAAGTAAGCAATAAAATCTCTGTACTTTCCTATCATAGATGGAGCTCCATCAGTAACGCAAGCTATGATATCTCTTAGGAAGATATTCTTTTCTTCAAAAAAAGTGATAACTTCTTTGAAAATTGTTTCACCTTTAGTGTCTATTTCAAAACTTCTGGCAAAAAAAGCATTAAAACGATTTTCATCCAGAAACCTGACATGATAAAGCATAGCTGCATTATCCCTCAGATTCAAGTTAAATGGCAAACTGTTTCATTTGTAACTGGGAGACTAGTTGCTTTTCTACATCTCCAGTCATTTCATCAATACGTTTTGATACTGATGGATTACTTGGTGTGACGACATTTATGTTGTTTGTTTTGGTTCATTACAGATGAAATTACAACAGACACTGCCGGGGCACTCCAGATGGAATAATGGTTTGCAAGCTAGACAAGCAAGCCTTCACGAGTGAGTTCGAGTTTCATAAGGTGTCCCATTCATCCAGCCTTGTGCCACATCGAAGCAAAAAACTTCGTAAATTACTACAACAGACACTGCTGACAAAATTAAAGTCTCGCCTATTTCATGCGACTTTACAGTTTTGGCAATTATCTTCGAAATTCCATAAAATGTCACTTTATTTATTTAAAAATCTGGTAAAGAAATTTTCAAGCTTGAAAATTGTCTCGCGATTTTTTAAAGTACTCTAGTGGTTTGTTCTTACTTCCTTTGTGCTTCGTCTCAAAATGATTGTGAAGTTTAGAAGGACTCAAACTTTCATTTAACAGTATCTGTTTAAATAAAACTTTGGTCATATATTCAACCAAATACTACCGGCATTTCTTTTTCTTCTCGGTTGCCATGGGCTGTAAGCCAAAGAAAAAAGTATTTTAAAAGTAATTGAAGCAAAACTTTTACTCATGGGTAATGCCCCATTGTTCTCACTTAATATTCTTCCTAGAAGAAATAAGGATTTCTATGATTTCTATATGAACTGCATCAAAACTCATGATTTCATTTTATTTTTAAATTTCTTGAACTGGTGTTTCCTAGTAATAACTCATCATGATTAATAATGAAAATTAAATTTTTTTTTAAAGTTGGGATTCAGTTTGCACGACAGAATAAAAGGAAAATTAATATAAGTAGATATTGCAAGTTGGTAACTCTGCGGGAATCATTCAATTTTGTGGATAAAGCTCAAAAATATATTTCAATTACATAATTTAAGTTTTTGAGAACTAAAATATAGAGGGCAACAGGGTTGTATTACTGTGGCCCTTTTCATTGAATTTCTGCACCCCCCACATTACAAAACTTTTCTGTGGCCCCAGTAAAGTTTATTCGTGCCCCTTTAGACCATGTGCCCGCCTGTGGAGAACACTGTAGACAATGTAGAGAAGTGTCCTATTTTGGGGAGAAAGTTTTCGTGTTAGCTCAAGTAGCGTTTGTAGAGAAAAAGGTTATGAACATTTTTCCGGAAGTTAGATTCGCAAGGAGCTGAGTAAAAGGTATTTCCGTTTGTTTTTTACTTGAATATATATATATATATATATATATATATATATATATATATATATATATATATATTCATCCATTCACCCACTTGGAAACGCCACAAAAATGTGATTTTAAGATAAACTCGCTAACGATTGCACCACGCGAATTGCCCTAAAAAGCCAAAATATAAATTAGATTTGGTACAATATCACAAGTATTGAGCACCCAGTGAATATTCAACTTACAAGTCAATATCAATGGATCTGAGAGACTAGCTTACTAAGCATTACGCTACGATGGCGTTCCTGAAAAAATGTGTAGCTTAGCTTTGGCAAAAAAGCTGCAAGTATGGGGCCGCAAGTGAGTATCAATGGTCTTCTCAACAGTAATTATCACCAAGATTACTTACAACCACATCATTAGTGTTAAGGTTATGCTCGACGAGCCCGTTAACCCTTACGTTACAAGGCGCCCAAATACTTCCAACTCATTTTTGTTGAATTTACAAAGTATAGTTAAGATTCTGTTTACTAAGCTTAGCTTAGCACAAAGGTAGAAGTTGAAGCTCACTGTGAGAATCGAACTCACTAGTAATGGTTTGCAAACCTAATTCAAGTGAGGTGCCCAAACATGGCCTAAAATATAACGCGAAGACACAAATATCGGGTATCTAAGGTGTGACATTGAATTGCATCCGGTAGTGGGAATCCAGTTCTGGAGTCATTATTCCAGTTCCACTCTTACTCATTGTGGTAGTACCCATGGATCAAATAGGTCTGCTTGAAATTACTGAGGATGGAGGGTATCATTTGAAAACGCTGCCATTCCCTAAAGGTTTTATACGTAGAAGTTCATCTTTTGCATTTCTTCTGACATCAAATGTACTTACCCAACATCTCTGTACGGGCTGCACGTGACATAAGATCAATTTTTAAGCACAATTGGTTTGAATTCAGAGTTTTCCTTCACCTGGGCTGATTGCCTAACCAAGGCTAAAGAATCCATTCTGCCCTACTATTTTTACCCATTGGTGAGAGGAGAACAGATGGATTTATCCCGTCCCCAAGGGCATTTGCGCGAAGCAAAATGCAAACAGCCTTGTTCTGGATTGAACTCAGGTCGCCGATTCCATTTCCTACAGCGATAACCATTACTCTAAGCGCACCTCCACCTTATGCAAAAATAATTCCCAGTAAATGTTGGACGGTGTCCATCAATATTTCAAGCGCCCACAGTCCAGATTCCCAACTTATTCATGTTTATTAATCCTTTAAATTTCTACCGGCATTACGTCATAACAAGGATACATTTATATAGGACACTGACATATCACTGCCACAAAACACCCTCTTCTAAAATGGAAAACATGATAAAAGCGCACTTTGTTAAGTTAAAAATATCAGAAATTTAACTAATTAGCAACATATTTCTATTTTGTCATTAGGATTAAAGTTTATGGTTAAGTAAAACTTGGGTAAGTCATGTTTATTTGTTGCTTATTTACAATTTACTAAGTTAATTTTACTTTGGCACGAGGCCAGAAGTACGAAACACCAAGCGAGAATTGAACTTATTTATAAGGGTCGCCTACCCTGCTCGCAAGCCCTTAAATCACACGAAGTGCCCATTTCATTTTATTTGTTGTTTAGTAACATTAAACATGTAAGGTTGTGAATCACGATATTTAATTGTAGCGAACTCTTAACAGACTCTTTAATATTTAGAATGTACAATTTTATTTCATTTGTTGTTTTGTATCATTAACCACGCATGACTGTACAACAGTTACACAAGTGCACACTTACTATTTAGTAAAGTTTGTAGTAGCGACTGAAAATTAACGGATGAAGTCAGCCATGAAGCAATGCAAATGTATCTATCATTATAAGTGTTCATTTTGAGAACAAGTGCAGAATTTTTGACATCACTGTATATTGCTGTAATAATATTGAATTTTCACTGACGCGAAAATGGTGCACCTAAACAAAAGCTACAAAAAAGAAAAGAAATATCGAAGTGTTTTTAGCTTGGTAGTGTTTTATGGCATATCAACCCTTGTGGGTTATTTAATGCCAAATCCTGTTTATATAAAAATTTGTAAGCGAATAGCTTGCCGGTAATATTTTTGAACGAGCCAGAACTCATTTGTTAGCACAAAATTATATGGTATCAAGTTATTTAACACCATTTTTCAATCTGATATTGATTAATCAGTTGCACACAGTTAAATGGTTTCAAATATTGCTAACACTTATTCTAAATAGTTTCAAGTATTGGGATTTAATACTAATGATTCTATTATATATTATTCATTTGTTTGCACATTTGGGAAATGGTTTCAAGTATTGCAAACATTCATAATGTACCATACCCATGTTACGGATATGTGAAACGTACATAGAATGTTCATAACATATATACATAGAACATAGGAATCCCGAAACACAAAAACACTTAAGACTTCTTTGTCCAGGTACGAAACTTTTTTTATTACCTTTGAGTTAAAAGGTTTTTCAACTTAAGGAGAGAGATACACATTCTTTCTATTCTGGCTTTTTCATCTGCCCCCCATCTCGTGCGGCGCCCGTAGCGCACAAATTCGTCTGGCCTCTGCGAGCCCCGAAATTCGACCCTTCTCGTTCGGTGTCTAGTTCTCAACTCAACTGACTTTTTCAAAATCCCCAAAATCCTCCGTGCGCTTCCGGTGCGTGACATCATTCGCACTCCCTAGCCCCGTTTCCCATCTCTGGTTTCTATTGTGACATCTCTGAGTGACACGTCCGCTCCGCGCATGCGCGTGGACACCTGTGCTCATGTTTGCACTAAGCTAACCCATGCACTGAGCCGAAAGGTTCTCAGCCTAACTAAACTCAAAGGCATAAAACGAAATCCCTCGGCCATTATATTACAATAATTCTATTTTATGTTAATCATTTGTTTGCCCACAGTTAAATGGTTTCAAGTATAGTAAATGAATGACTAGTTCTATTTGGCTCATTAGTGGAACCCTAACAGGTAATACCACTCCGTGTCAAAGCTGACCTGTGAGTAATTGCAGTGAAGGGGTTCTCCACACTCCCAAAAGCTTCAGGACTGGAGCCTCACCATCAGATGATTTAGTGTCATACCCAGGACAATCATTATGAGGTCTACCCTTCTGCACGTCGGCGTATTCTACAGCTCCTGCCAATAAAAGTGAAAAGTGCTTTTAGAATCCTTTACATGAAAAACAACCTTATATTTAAATAAATATTTTACTTTCACGAAGTGGATAAAGCGGAGCATGGGTTGTTTTTCATTATTAGATGCTACAAAATTTGATCCTCCGAAGGTCTTCAAACCTAAAGCCTTCCAAACTCTCATTCCAAGCCTTCCAAAGTATCCTAGGCGACAAGATTTTCCAAGTTCTCTTTCCAAACCTTCCGATGTATCCAAGACCTTCAAAGGTCTCCCAGAATAGAATCTTCCAACGTCTCTTGGAACTAGGACCTTCAAAAATGTTTTCTAGCCCAGAGTCTTCAATTGTCTCCTCACCCAGGACTTTCCAATGATTTCCAGCTCATAACCCCCAAGGTCTCCAAACCCAGTTGTTTTAAACCCTAACTGGGTGTCTTCCATATTGTTGTTAATCTGAAACTGCGACAGTTCATATTTTAGCGAGCCTTCTCTTTCTGAAACATCAAGTACGCTGCTGCTGCTGCTGCTGCTGCTGGAAAATGAGTCAGTTTTGAAATTTGACTTTTTTGTCAAGCCGCCCATTTTGTAAGGAGTTACGACCAACGTAATGTTGCATAAAAGCGTGGGAAAACACTTAAAGGTGACACCTGGTCCAGACAAACCCCTGCGTGTGACAAAACACCTACACTTAAAGTACAAAGCACAACAGAAAACTCTTGGTTAAAATTAAAACATGACAAAATTTAAGTAACTGGTGACGGTGTGCTTATTTTTGTTATTGGTTGGGAACAGATATCTTTATGGGAAACGAGATATTTTTAGCATTCAAATTATATTTTACAAAGATTTCATAAAATCAAATAAAGAGATTGATGACCGTCTTAAAAATTAATTTCCGTATATTTTTTACAAAACACACCAAAATTTTCATTTAGATCTGATAATTACTGTGAATTTATTGTACAATAAATGTAATATCTTACTTCTTAAGAAATTGATAACTCAGTAATTATTAACTGTTTTCATGTTAAAGTGATTTCGAATCGGGAAATTTTTACTTATAAATATTTATCTATATTAAGAACTGAGAAGGATTGGTTGGTCTGTCCTTTATAAATAGCCAAAATGATTGTTGAATTATCAAAAAATAATTCAATTGAATATTACCAATTATGTTTATACGTATTTATTGAGAATTTAACCCTTTCCAGTTTAATCCAACGCCGACAAACATGTTGGAATCAGGAACACATATAAGTAAAGTTGGCGACCTTAGATGAGGGTGACCCGAAGGCCTTCTTTTCAATAGCTACAACACTGAAGTGTAAGGGAGGATACTACACCAATACCTGGATTACTCCACTTTACCCTTGATCCTTACCTTATAATGCTGAGTGTTTAGCAAGGCAGCATAACGTGCCGTTTTTTTGAGTCTTTGGTATGACTAGACCTGAGATTGAAACCCGATCTCCCAGACTATTGACGAACACTCTGCTCATTAGGCCAATGGTCCGGTTTAGGTCGGAACAAATACAAGAGTAAAAACGAGATAAGGTATGCTAAGTTAAAAGAATGCATTAATTACAAAGTTTGCTCAATGATTCCTTGTCATGGGTAACAAAATAAAATGAATATACAAACATATATATATGCATGTATGTATCTTTCTCCCTCTCTCTCTCTCTCTCTCTCTCTATATATATATATATATACACACACACAAATATGTATATATATATACATATTTGTATATATATATATATATATATATATATATATATATATATATGCTGTATATACTATATATGCATGTATGTACAAATATATATGTATACATGTAAAAATATATTCATATATTAACATATATATACATACATATATGTACATATATGCATATGTATTAACCATTGTAGGTTATTAAATGCCAAATCCTCTTTATACATATATATCAATTATGTATGATTTGTAAACACATTTCGTAGATAACATTTTTAAACAAGCCTGAACTCATTTTTTTGCATATAGTTAAATGGTTTCAAGTATTTCTATCTATCACGGGTAATTCTATTAACTATTAATCATTTTTTGCACACAATTAAACGGCTTCAAGTATTGCTATGTAACAGTAACAATTTAACAGCAGACTTTTGTTAGCACACATTTAAATAGATATACATATATAATTTGTAAGTGAATAGTTTTTCGGTAATTTCATTTTTAAATACGTTAGAACAAATTTGTTTAACACTAGTATTGCTATTGTTTCAATACAATTAAATGGTTTCAATTATTGCAATCTAACTCTAATAATTCTATTCAATAGTAATCATTTGTTTGCACACAGTGATTACAAGTATTGCTATTTAACGCTAATTATTCTGTTCAACACTATTTACTCATTTGCCCACAGTTAAGTGGTTCCAAGTATTGCTATATATCACAAACAATTCAATTATTCAGTCATTTATTTACACACAATTAAATGGTCAAAGAGTTCTATTTCTAACAATTCAATTAAACATAAGTAATTTTTTGCACACAGTTGGAATGGTCAAACTGTGAGGTGGTATTCCTCATTCGCTAAATCTCCAGGACTCATCCTCTCGAACTCCAAAACCACCTCGATATTTCAGTTTAGTTTCTGAGTAAAAGGATGGAAAAAAGTGTCTATGATTATAGAACCTCTCTTCCCAATTTCCGGATGAAATTCCTATATAAACCCACTCCTTCTTACTATTTTCCATGGGGAAAATAGTTGCTTGGTAAACTACTTTCTCGGAATTGCACATTTACCCCATGAGACAATCCTATTTATTTCTACAATTACAAAGTAATCTATTTGTTCACTGATTGTCTAGGAGCGTTTTATCGATTAAATTCTTGTTGCGATTATAAATTATCTTAGATATATTATTCGTGCAAGAGTAAGTCATTTTTAGTGTGTTCCTATAAAAAATTTTATTCAATGGGTTGTCTTTGTTGAAATGTCTCTCAATTATCTTAAGGAAGTACTTGCCAATATCAATATTAGAAAGTTTACAAAAAGGAGGTGGTTAAACCAGATTACCTTTTTCTTCCTGTGCCAAGTTTTTTTTATCATTAGAATTAATATTATTGTCTCTATCTTCAAATCTATAATTAAAGCTATCATTACAATGACTGAAGCTATCATTACTTCAATAGTTGTTGCTAGTGCTGCTGCTATTGTTTATGTTGCAGTGTTCAGTAACGTAATTGTTTATAAGCTATTCCTAGTATTCTAGCCTCTGTTGGAATCCGCTTTTTTCTAAGATCTCATTATAGATCCTTTTTCTAGGATCTCATTATAGATCCTTTTTCTAGGATCTCATTATAGATCCTATTATTTTCATAGAAAATTTATATATATATATAAATTTTCCATGAAAATAATAGTATCTATAATATGATCCTAGAAAAAGGCGGATTCCACAGAGGAATATATATATATATATATATATATATATATATATATATATATATTAATCTTTATATCTAATCTATAATTCTGTTGGTGGGAAAAAACCCAAATTGTACAATTTGCAAATTCTACAAACTGATATCTGGAGAAAAATTAATTTAAAAAAAAACGAAAACACACGTGCTACTTGAAAATAATCAACGGCACGTATGTCTAGTCAAAAGAAAAAACACCAACAGAATTACCTAAGCTAAAACGTAATAAAGTGCTAGAGTTAGAGCTAATATTATGAAACTAATTCCTACATGGTCAAGAGCGAGTCTACCTCTTTAGGATTGCCCTGGCCAGTGCGATCCTGAATAGCCGTTTGGTGAAACCTTGGTAGACTCGCTTTTGGGCATGTAGGAATTATTTTCATTATATATATATATATATATAATCACCATCATGTCACGCCATCAGCACAGATATCCCTGACCTTCTCTCGCCACCCCTCCTTATCATCCATTGACTCCGGCAGGTCCTCAGGACTCCATCCCGTATCTACGCAGAGTATGTAGATTCGAGCAGGTCGCCCTGCCTTTGCTCGGCCATGTGAAGGGGTCCATAGGAGTACATCACTCGTCCCTACTTCTCTAGCAGTGTTCTGCATGTCTGGTTCGTCTAACTTGGATAGTTTTCGTGGTGGGTGGTAGTTGGCCGTACAACTGCTGCTTTGTGCCTCCAGGACTTGTTCAATATTGCTCGCAGCATTCTTGTGTAGTTGCCGTCAAGCGTTTTCTCCATCCGTTTAGTTAGCGTCCATGTAGTGCATCCATATAGTATCGACACGACCACTGCTTGGGAGAAACTGCGTTTCATTTTATCGGTCAGGTCTGACTTCCATATGACCGATAGCCTGTCGATAGCTGTCTATGCCTTTGCTTGTCGCGTGTTGATGTCTGTCTCGGTTGATGAGACACTGCTTCCTAGGCTGGTGAACTTGTCAACTAGTTTCAAAGGGCTACCATTTAGTGTGGAGATGTCACCTGTTTGATTAAAGCAGATATATTCCGTTTTGTGTGCATTGACATGGAGGCCAATGCCTGCAGCGGCTCGTTCCAGACAATGTAGTTGGATCATGGCTGCGACAATTTCTTTTGGTAGGCCGTAAGCGAGTAGAATTTGCTCCATCTTGCCTCTGTGAATGTAGTCAAAGGCCTTGGTAAGGTTGACAAATAATATAGTTGCCTGAAGGTTTTTTGCACGTACACGTCAAAATTTGTCATGTCGTGGATCTATTTCTTCGGAAGCCATTTTGGTTTTTCCTTCGTATGTTGTCAATTTTAGATTCTATGCGGTTGCGTAGTAGGGCATTGCATATTTTGGCCGCTCTAGATGTAAGTGTTATACCTCAGTAGTTCTTGGCTCATCCGAGGTCGCCTTTTTTAGGGAAAGGGAGGATGCATCCCTTCATCCACCTGTCTATCGGGTTTTGATTATAAACTGCATTACAGTGTCAGAGCAGTATGTCGTCGAATTGTCTGGCTTTCCATACTTCTGGGGGGGATTTCACCGAGCCCTGCTGCTTTTCTATTTTTAATTTTTATAAGTACTGAGTCGATTTCTTCTTTAGTAAAGGGTCCTAGTTTGATGTCTAATTGCTTACTTATAATTCTCGTGATTGGTTCATGTGTAACTTTTGGAGGGTTTCCGAGTAAATTCTCGAAATGCTGTTTCCACAAGTGTATTCGTTCTTGTTGGTTGGTAGATTTCAGTTTAGCTTTGGTAATGCTCTTCTTTCTGCTCATTTCGTTTATCGTTTGCCATGCTATCCTGGATTGCTTATCTTCAACCGAGTCTCTAATCTTATCAATCTGATTTTGTATTTTGTCTGTTCTTTTAGGTATATGTTTGCTAATTCATTTTGTGCTTTTTTAAGTTTTAGGGCATTTGTGTTAGTTGGGTTCTTCCTATTGTATTTGGAGGTAGTTTTCACGTCTGCACGCTTTTCTCTAACCGCAAATGTCTCCTATGGGACTCTAGATTTAGTTCTTTGTTTAGTTGGTATGTATTCCGGTGCAGCTTGTTAGTGGGCGTTGACGAAATTCTCATATTCGTCATTCGGAGCATGTGTTTCTGTCTTCTCCTGAAATGCATCGAATTTGTTTCTTAGTGCTATCGCAAATATATATATATATATTCTAAAAAAAATTATGTATATATATATATATATATACGCAAAATTTTTTAGAATATATATATATATACATTGGTGCTGGAATGAAGATGTATTCTTTGATGCTGGACACGTAGTTTTTCATACCTCAAAGTTCGCAAAAATCTGGAAACACGCTTTTAAAGTAAATTTTCTTTCTATTCAAAGCCACGAATTTCCCTCAAACAGAATATAATTTTTTCTCTTACTCTTCAATGTAAATCTTCAGAATTCTCTTATTCTGAATAAAATCTTCTCTCCAAAGAATAAAATATCTTCCATACAAAAAATTCAGAATTCTTTCTTTCGGAATAAATACATTTCTTTTAAAAAATGAGAAATAATACTTCTAAGCTGAGGCAAAAGAATGAAGCAACCCAAAATTTTCTCAACAATATAAATCAATGAGTCTCTCTCTACTTCATTTCAAAATCAATGTGAGTGCGAACCTTATCGGGAACTGACAACGAACTTTTATTTAACATAGATGTTAGCACATTTATATTTGAGTATGAAGTCCAAGATTTCTAGGAGGAAAAAAGTGAGCTAAGTAGTCATCAGATAACATTTCATTAACTTTTGTTTATCTTAGCTATTTTCATTTGTTGACCCATTCATACTTACAATAAATACTTTGATACGATCACTTTCCATCGAAACTTGCACCAAAATACCTCATGCTCTTTATAGGCAGCTCTACGTAAAACCCCAATAATGATGAATCCTCATCATCATCATGTCGTGCCGCCAGCACGGATATCCCTGGCCCTCTCTCGCCACTTCTCCCTATTATTCATCGCCTCTGGCAGGTCTTCAGGGTTACATCCTGTGTCCTCACATAGCTGCTGTATGTAAGTTCGTGCTGGTCGTCCTGCTTTTGCTTAGCCATATGTGGGGGTCCATAGGAGTACATCACTTATGAGCTCGTCCTTGCTTCTCCAGCAGTGTCCTGCATATCTGCTTCGTCTAACTTGTATAGTTTTCGTGATGGGAGGCAAGTGGCCGTATAGTTGGTGTCTTGTGGGGTGTTGTCGCCAGGACTTGTTCAATATTGCTCTCAACATTCTTGTGTAATTGCCGTCTAGTTTCTTCTCCAGCCGTTTAGTTTGCGTCCATGTAGTGCATCCATATAGCAGTATCGATACAACCGCTGCCTGGAAGAAACTGCGTTTCATTTTATCGGTCAGGTCTGATTTCCATATGATCGACAGCCTATCGATAGCTGTCAATGCTTTCGTTAGTCGTGTGTCGATGTCTTTTTCGGTTGATGAGACGCTACTTTTTAGGTAGGTGAATTTGTCAATGATGAATAACGAATGGTATTAACAATATGAACGATAAAGAGAATGAACTGGGAACGGTATTTGTTGCACGCCCCACCAAACGGTCGAGTGTGGCACAAGGCCTTTTTAAGGTGGGTGGAACGCAGGGCCGTAGCCCAGACGCGCCCTAAATTACCAAAAATGCCTCGGGATCCGTCGGAATTCCTCTAAAAAAAGGTGCCTCAGACACCAGGCAATAAATCTAGCCCCTCCGATGAGGGTTAGAGCCTGGGAGGATGGCCCTTTAAGGGTCGAGAAATGTCAGTCTTGGCTGAGTGACACGAATGCTAGGCCTCCCCAGCACCCGCACCAAGCAGCCTCGGCTGACTACCGTACCCAGAGATGTGACACATCCGACCAGATCCGTGCCGCTGATACGGCGGCCGGTCGAAGTGTACCCCATCAACCGGATTCAGGGAACTGATGTTAAAGGTGCCAAAGACTCTATGTATAGCAACTTCTTCACGTTTTTTTTTCCTTCAAATTTCGGCAGTAAGCAACCTGACTGGTTAACGTTAGATCAATCAGCGATTTCTATCCTTCTCCCCTTTATAGGAAAAGAAAAATTTTACCATATATGGAAACAAAATATTTTCCCGACACAGATACACATTTTAAAGAGATTAAACACAAAAAATATCAGGAAAAAATTTTTACATAGTTCTTCAAGCGGTAGAGATAAAATGATTATTTATTACTTATGCAGCACAATCAGAACAAAAACAAAAATGTTTAAACCGATAAATCTCACACTTAACAGAAAAACTATTTCCTCATAAAACTCCGTGAAAACTTTTGAATAACACTATTATTTTAAAATATGGTCGAATGAAGCCGTTTATTAATAAATGGTAAAATTTATTTGCTTTTCCTTTATGGAAGACTAAATGATATAATGTCGAGCTATCAAATTTGATATGCATAATCATTGGCCCAAGGAAACAGTCTTAATTTAAAAACAAGTTTTGTTTCACGTGGGAAAATGTGAATTTACCTATTATAGTTACAATTAATTTGTAACCGTTCGGTGAAAAATTTTAACTGACAGCAAATATTGTGAAATTCAAATCGTTGAGCAGAATGAAGTACGAAGGAACTTTTATATTTGTAAGTTAGTTTCACAATCTCTGAGGTCAAAATCTTTGCTTCTTACCCAGCATAGACGACGACTGCACCCTATAAATGGGGTTTAGAATTTGTTAACTGTACTCTCCGTAGAGTAGGGGCGAACCAGTGATGAGATTCAATCGGTTCGCACCGATTTGTAAGAACCTGTTCTTGCAATTTCATTTATCTCAAGAACTTAAACCAAGAGTTCTCAATCTTTTATTTATTCATTTTTTTTTTTTTTATTTGAGAAAGTAACTAAAATTAGTAATTACCCTTGCTTGACTATAGCATGTGGCAACCCGAAGATCAACCTCTGCGCGTATATAGGACCAGCCAATATGGTTTAACGCTAGAAACTGTGGTAGTAAAAGAACTTGTTGTTAGTGAGATCAGTAGGGAAAGAACCTACTCTAAAACTTTTGAATCCCACCACTGGTAACACCCTGATAAAAGGGAGTGTCCTGAATAAGACACTAAACTGCATCGGATGTTCAAGTTCAAGTTTTGGAAATCTTGAGAGTATGGAGTACCCCTTTCACTGCCATTACTCCCAGGTCGACTCTGATTCGGAGTGGTAGTACTTGGTAGGATCCCGTCTATAATTCAAATAGATCTGTTTAAAAAATTATTCGTATTCGATTGGACCACATGAAAAAAAAAAACTCTAATGAAACAACTATACAAAAAATGTAAATATAAATGTACAATGAACGCAATTCCCGAACATCAAGGCCTAAAATAACATTGGACGAGTTGACCTGCCTTTAAAACTAATCAATCAGCATAGTAGTTTTTAATTTCTTTTAACTAGTAGTTGAAATATTAATTAAATTTGGACAAAGCAATCAACTAAAGTTTTTAACTTTAGATTTTATTGTAAACATACTAAAAGATACTTCAGTTCCAGTGTTTTCATGGTATATCAACCTTCATGGGTTATTCAATATCAAAAGTATCATAGCAAAAAAAAATGGTGCTACTTAACTCCTAGCTGGGTGGTAGGGTGTTCATATCTTTCCCTAGCGTATTAGTCCGAAAGTGGACGTAATTGCGCGACTGGAGTTCAAACTCGCTTACTACGATGTCGCAGTCGAGCATTTTCGCCACGGAGACTCCTCCTTAAAAGATATTTGACAATTATCTTGAGTCCCTCTAGTGGGGGAGGCAAGGTAAATAACACTTATTCGTTCACAATAAATTTGTGACCTTTAAATAAGAAATGGTTCTCCACCCCTGATATAGTAGTTTCACTGACTGTATTTTTCTTTTCTTCAAATCAAACTTTTTATTTTGTGGTAAACGTTTTGTAACAGGTGTCACCGAGCCGGTACAAGGAACACAATCTTAGTTTTATATTCTGACTGATACCGGGCAATAATGAAGTTAACTTCTGTTACTTGTGGTGTTCTTAAGTACGACGAGTTGTTTGAATGGCTGTAAATGTTAAGAGGTAACAAACAGTTAAATGTCGTCCAGAACAAAAACTCAACAGCTGAATTTTCCATTTTGAAGTTCTGTGAATGGAAAAGTCCTGTCATTTTTTCTTCTTTTCTTTGCTGATGAACAACTGTCAAACAAAAAACATGGCGATGTTAAGTGAGGTGAAAGCTCTGCGATAATAATGGTAAGCTTAAGACGTTAAGTGCGCGCAGCTGTCTCCAGAGGTTGTGAATGGTGACTGGCAAAGTGTGCACTCAGACGTAAACATAACACTGGGTCAGTTTAACGCTTGATACTTCCTGTCCTTTCGTCTGAACCTGTGGTGTGTTTGGCGGATTCTCTTTCTCAGTATTATTTCTGGAATCCGTTATCAAATATAAGATAACACGGGCGAAAGATACGACAAACCGTCCAACCTTTATCTAAACTCGTGAAAGGTTTAATATGTTCTCTTGTGGTGAGAATGCAAAAAGTTCCTTTCTTTCAGTTGATTGTTGTTGGTTATCTCATCCTGACAAGCTGTCCTCGGCCTGGTTCCGTCCCCACCGTCTCTTTTTAAAGGAGTAAGGAGTATGAGCCAAATATATGACATATCCAAACTTCACGGCAATTAAGTCTGTAGAATGTCATAAAGTTACTGATTCAATATAGCTGTTGGCCCTAGTAGATATAGATAAAGGTGAGTATGTGTGCATGTGTGAGAGACAGTGCCGTCTCTAACCCTTCCAGTTCATTAGAGTTTGGCCCTATATTCAAATCTCCAGCCAGCGACTGTTGGAAACACAAACAGTACAGGACTTGTTACTTTTTAGTTGAGACTACCTGTACTTGTAAACAACAAAGTTTTGTCACGCCATTGTCTGTATGAGACTTTCATATTCAGAAGAAAACGTTTTGTAAGAGAGACAGATAAGTAATGATACATTTTCAGTGTCCTTTTAAATTTTTCCTATATATATATATATATATATCTGTGTGTGTGTGTGTGTGTGTGTGTGTGTGTGTGTGTGTGTGTGTGTGTGTGTGTGTGATTTTACATTTTTCTTTTTTAAATATTTTACAATATGCCAAAAACTAGCTGAAAACTACTGGGGTTTCTTCTTTAATTAAGGGAACAATCTCAATGTTCCTTATCATTCATATGAAACTCTCCATAAAATCTTCGCTCCCTCTTAGTCTTAAAACAGTGGCGTTATTTTACCAATATTTTCACAAAACTCGACCATTGTACTTTAGTATCTTAAAATAGTCAGACGTTCGGAGCCTTTCGTGAAGAAACCATCCATTTTCAGTCTCACAGTCTACAACTTTGTGTCTTTTATTTCGAACTAAGACTGGCTGTCATGTTCATATCTTCATGGATTTTGTGTTTTTCAAATTATCTATTGATCTATAGTTGTTTTTGTAAGCATCAAAGCGTGTACACATTTATACGGAGAAACATGTCTGGAAAATACACATTTACATGTACATTGCCGTACATTTACACATACACGCGTTCACACACATACCACTAAAGAAATCATACAACTGCATTCTTCCAAAAAATAATTCATATATTCACACATTTTGATATACTAAAGAAAATATTATACTTCATACAATTATAATTACACCATAAAATTTTGATATCGGAACCTGAATATTACAGATTGACCGCTATTTTACTAAATGCCATAAGCCTGTTATTTCTGGTTGATCACTATTTTATCATACAATGTACGCCGGATATTTCAGGCTGACCACTGTATCAATATACACCGTATACCTGATATTTCGATTTCAAAGAGATCGACTCAGATGCTACTGAAAAAAAAAGCTTTTGTGCCTGTCTTTTAATGGCTAAATTCGAATGTACGAGAATCATTAAATAAGTTTCCAGACTTTTTTCGTATGGGCACTTTTATTGATAGTACACACATGAAACTTTAGTCCCCTTCAAAGTAATCTCCTCCAGCTGCAATGCACTTGTTGTACCATTCCAACAACTTCTGGAAGGCGCCATGGAAGTCTTCTTGTGTGAACATGTCAGTGACCTTCGTCACAGCCTCTTTCATCTCCTCAATTGTCTCATAACGACAGCCTCTGAGCTTAGGGAATAACCAAAAGTCACAGGGAGCAAGGTCTGGACTATACGGAGAGTGAAGAACTGTCTTGATGCCTATCTTAGTCAAATAGTCTGTGACAAGGATGGAGTTGTGGACTGGTGTATTGTACTGGAGGAAATGGCACTGACCCGATTTGAAGTGTGCTGGCCTCTTCCGACGGAATCTCTTCCTGAACTCCCTTAAAACCTCAACATAGTAACCCTAACCCTAACCCTTTGGCCAATCAACTCTGGTGTATTGACTTCCTTATTCCTCCCACACCTCTCATCATCCCTCACAGACTCCATGCCTTCCTTGAATCTCTTATGCCACTCAAAAACTGATGCTCGATTTATGCAAGATGGTCCAAAAGCAGTCTGAAGCATTCCATACGTTTCTGTGGCATCATTTTTTCCAAGTTTAAAACAGAATTTTATTGCATATCGTTCTTCCTCACGTCCAGATTGCATTTTTAAATTCACCAGCTGTGACAATCAGGCTTTAGTAGGGTGTATTCCAATTGCTGCTGTAGCTGTTCATTTGAACGTGAAATCATAAAAATTAGTCAGTCATTTCATAAGGTGTATACCAACAACATACTTAATTTTCAAGAGTGTACGACAATTTTTAATTGCTGTGCAAAAAAGTCTGAAAACTTATTGAATGCACCACGTATTCTGCGTTCGACTTTTCTAGGTTTTTTTTAGGATGGTGTTGTTTGTTGATTTGTTGATTTTTTGTTATTTGATTTTGTGAATTTTTTTTACCTCTGGTGCATGGTATAGGAATATCACTTTTGACTAATAAACAAATCCTTTCAGAAAAATGTAATATTGTTTGATTGTGCACAGATATGAAACAAAACATCCCAAGAAATATGTATAAATTTCATCAAATCTTTGATTTTTTTTACGAGTTTATTACCGTATTTGACAAATCCTTAAATCTATTTAGGATTAACTTGATAACCCGTGAAGCCTTTCGGTTCCCGTTGTAACAGCACCTCATGACGATATCAAGTTGTCTAATAATTATCTCCGTTATATCGATAATTTTGTTCATTTAAAAATAAGGTTCAACACGGCATACACCTCACAAACTTGCAAATTGGACTCGATTTTGCTTTATTCTAAGTTAAAACATATATATATATATATATATATATATATATATATATATATATATATATATATATATATATATATATATATATGGAAGTACATAAGGAAATTAAATCCGACAGTATGAAGAAAAGTAAAAAAAACAAATAATCGAAAACTTGAGGAATTTATAATGAACTTCCAAGCAGTGGTCGTGTCGATACTGCTATGTGGATGCACAACATGAACGCTAACTAAACCGATGGAGAAAAAACTTGATGGCAACTACACAAGAATGCTGCGAGCAATATTGAACAAGACCTGGAGACAACACCCCACAAAGCGCCATAACGAAAACTATCAAAATTAAACGAACCAGACATACGGGACACTGCTGGAGAAGTAGGGACGAGCTCATAAGTGATGTACTCCTGTGGACCCCTTCACATGGCCGAGCAAAGGCAGGACGACCAGCTCGAACCTTTTTACAGCAGCTCTGTGCCGATACGGGATGTAGTCCTGAAACCTGCCGGAAGCAATGGACGATAGGGAGGGGTGGCGAGAGAGGGTCAGGGATATCCATGCTGATGGTGCGACGTGATGGTGATGATTATGAAAATCAATTTTATCAAACATCGATCGCTGTTTTTACAACACTTCTATTGAATTTTAAGGTTCTGAAGAAGGTTATTAAAACCGAAACATTCAATGTCGACTTTCATAATAAATTCCTTAGATTTGGGATTATTTGTTTTTTCTACTTCTCTCTCTCCCTCTCTCTCTCTCTATATATATATATATATTTATATATATATATATATAGTATCAACCTCTCCTCTCTGATAGTGGCTGCCTTGTCGGTGGGTTTTGAATAAGACCTCCCCCGCTACAATAAAGGGGTTCTGTGTAATACACTAAACGACATCTGATGATGAGGCTCCAGTTCTGGGGTTGGTTCACCTTCATTGCCATTACTCTCAGGTCTACTCTGATCCGGAGTGATAGTATCTGTTAAGGTCCCATCTAGAGGCCAAAAAGATCTGTTTATGAAATTATTCGTATTCGTGAGGAAAAAAAAACTCTTAAGTAACAACTACATAAACGAAAAATGTAAATATAAAAGTACAATGAATGCTATTCCTTAAGGTCTGGGGATAGAATAGCCCAAGGCGGTTTGACATGCCGTTAAAATCAATCACTTGACCGCATAATGAGAATTTTAGTAATATAGAGACAATAATTTTATAAAGTTGAATGAAATACATTATGTAAAGGACTAAGGAAAATGCTGGTTTTGAAAGATTCATTTCATAAATTTATGATAGAAAAGGCCTATACATGAGATTGTCTTATACTCTCAACATATACGATATATCCAGTCAATAAAAGGTTTATAGTTAAATGCAGCTCACCAGCAACTTAATGCCCTGGTTTAATAACTTATTTAAGTGTATTCTTGTATGTCATGTAATCCAGACAGTCGTGAATAAAGTTGGTTGTTGTTTAATAAAAGTCACCTCGTCATTTCAGTGTGGAAGTTGGCAATTTTTCACATGATAAACATTCACAAACAAGTGTTTATCTATCAGGCACATACACACACACACACATACACACACGCACTGATATACACTCATAAATACGGGCATATGTAAATGTTGGGGGGCAATATCTAAACTTGCTCTGCTACAATAGCATAGAACACTTTTTGTATCATTTTCTTATCAGCTTGTTTTTCTTATATATATATATATATATATATATATATATATATATATATATATATATATATATATAAACATAAATGTATGTGCTATATATACGAAAATGCGTAGTAATTTTCGGACACCTTCGTGCCTGTTAGTAGCGTAAAATGTGAACTCGAATTTTTGTATTTGCTGCAGTGGAATAAATATATGACAAGCAACAGTCATGCAAATCGTGACATGAACAATTTTGGATGCTTACTTTAAAAAAAAAAAAAAATCTAAACGGCAGCTAAATTACCAAAATCTTTTTTAAAAAGAGCGTGCTTAATAAGTACCATAATAAAATGTTTGTCTGATATATATATATATATATATATATATATATATATATATATATATATCAGACAAACAGAAAATAAAAATAGAAAAGATTAGAAAAAACATTGTTATATATATATATATATATATATATATAACAATGTTTTTTCTAATCTTTTCTATTATCAATCAGTGAACTACAGTGCATAGAGCACACGGGTTTAAGCGTTAAATTTTAAACATAATCTTTATATATATATATATATATATATATAGTAAGTATCCAGAAGATATGGAATATTCGTATATAGAATCATCATCATCATGACGTGCAGCTAGCACGGATATCCCTGGCCCTCTCTCTCCACGTCTCCCTATCATTCATCGCCTTCGGCAGGTCTTCGGGGTTACATCCCGTATCATCACATAGCTGCTGTATGAATGTTCGAGCTGGTCGTCCTGCTTTTGATTGGCCATATGCGGGGGTCCACAGGAGCACATCACTTACGATCTCGTCTTTGCTTCTCCAGCAGTGTCCGGCATGCCTGGTTCGTCTAGCTTGTATAGTTTTCGTGATAGGTGTTAGGTGGCCGTACAGTTGGCGCCGTGTGGGGTGTTGTCTCCAGGACGTGTTCAATATTGCTCGCAACATTCCTGTATAATTGCCGTCGAGCTTCTTCTCCAACCGTTTAGTCAGCGTCCAAGTAGTGTATCCATACAGCAGTATCGACACAACCGCCGCCTAGAAGAAACTGCGTTTCATTTTATCGGTCAGGTTTGATTTCCATATGATCGAAAGCCTATCGATAGCTGTCCATGCCTTCGTTAGCCACGTGTCGATGTCTTTTTCGGTTGATGAGACGCTGCTTCCTAGGTAGGTGAATTTGTCAACCAGTTTCAGGGAGGTTCCGTCTAGTGTGGAGATGTCGCCTTTCTGATTAAAGCACATAAATTCAGTTTTGTGTGCATTGACATGGAGTCCAATGCCTGCAGCGGCTCGTTCCAAACTATGCAGTAGTGTTTCGGCTTGGTTGGGTGTATTGCCCAGTAGCGCTATGTCATCGGCGTAGTCGGCGTCGGTAATTGTTTTTGCGGGGTACCTTCTGCCTCTTTTCTTTGTCAGCTCAAAGCCGTTTTCCCTAATGTTATCGATCGATGTCCTAAGTACGTAGTCTAGACAGATGATAAAGAGGTATGGGACAAGCGTGTCCCCTTGTAGTACTCCTGCTACAATGTCGAAGTAATCTGTGTCTCCATCCGGTGAACGCACTTTCACTTTGGTGTTTCTGTAGAGAATCATTATTGCTGCTACAGTTTCTTCTGGTAGGCCGTATGCTAGTAGTATTTGTTCCATCTTCCCTCTGTGAATGGAATCAAAGGCCTTGGTAAAATCGACAAATAGTAATGTCGCCTGTATGTTTTTTGCCCTCACGCCTTCTAGGATTCTACGAATGGTCAATATTTGTTAGGTCGTGGACCTGTTTCTTCTGAAGCCATTTTGGTTTTTCCTCAGGATTTTGTCGATTTGGGGTACTATGCGGTTTTGTAGTAGGGCATTGTAGATTTTGGCTGCTATGGATGTAAGTGTTATACCTCTATAGTTCTTGGCTAATCCTTTTTAGGGAAGGGGAGGATGCATCCCTTCGCCCATCTGTCAATCGGATTTTGGTTATAAACTGCGTTGCAGTGTCGGAGCAGTATGTCGTCGAATTGTCTCGTCTTCCACACTTCTGGGGGAATCTCGTCAAGCCCTGCAGTTTTTCTATTTTTAATTTTTCTAAGAACCGAGTCGAGTTCTTCTTTAGTGAACGGCCCTAGTTTAATGTCTAATTGCTTACTGATAATTCTGGTGATCGGTTCCTGCGTAATGTTCGGAGGGTTAGCTAGTAGTTTTTCAAAATGTTGTTTCCACAGTTTAATTCTTTCTTGTTGGTTTGCCGCTTTCAGTTTTGCTTTGGATGTGCTTTTCCTTCCACTCACTTCGTTTATTGTTTGCCAGGCTATCCTAGATTGCCTATCCTCCACCGAGTCTCTAATCTTATCTATCTTATTTTGTATGAATTCCGTTTGTTCTTTTAGATATATGCCTGCTAATTGATATTGTGCCTTCTTTAGTATTCGGGCATTTGCAATTGTTGGGTTCTTCCGGTAGCTTTCGGAGGCAGTTTTCTCTAGTGCCCGTTTTTCTCTAACCTCTTCCGTTTCCCATGGGGCTCTATATTTCGTTCTAGGTTTTGTTGGAATACACTTTGATGCTGCCTCGAGGTGTGCGTTAACGAAGTTCTCATATTCGTCGTTTGGGGTATTTTTTTCTTCCTTCTCTTGTAGTGTCTCGAATCTGTTTCTTAGTTCTAATACATATTTATCTCTAATATCTCTGTTGTTAAGGAGGGCCCAGTCATAGTGTTTAGTGGTCGCTGTTCGTGTGGCGTTTTTTCATAGGCTTAGTCGTATTTTTGCCGTGACTATTCGGTGATCGGATGACACGCCCTCGAAAGAGGAGTATGCCTCGCAATTCATCGCACTATTTTTCCATTTCTTATTTATAAAGACGAAGTCTATCTGCGCTTTACTGCTGTTCGCGTATGTGTAGGTCCATAATTTTCCCTCTCTTTTTTATAGTTTGTATTGAGGCAAGTTAATCTATTTTCTATCATGAAATCTGTTGGATGTTGTCCGTTTCTATTTGATGTGTTGAGTAGGCTGTATTTGTTATGTCTGTTTTTGCCGATTTGGGCATTCATAC
The DNA here is from genome assembly GCA_963585895.1 of Sepioteuthis lessoniana. Classification (NCBI taxonomy): domain Eukaryota; kingdom Metazoa; phylum Mollusca; class Cephalopoda; order Myopsida; family Loliginidae; genus Sepioteuthis; species Sepioteuthis lessoniana. The sequence continues at coordinate 84,186,569 of OY757905.1, forward strand.
CTCCTCCAGTGATAAGCAGGTTGTGTTTCGGAATGCTACCCACTAGAGAGGATTGCTCATCGTAGAAGGTGGCTAGTTTGGTTTCTTCGCTAATATTGGTAGGGCTGTAGCATGAGATGATTGTTGCTCTGGGGTTGCCATTAAACGTGGCTGTCATCATCCTAGGTTGAATTCTCTCAATGCTATTAAGTGTTTTTATAGCTTTAGGTCCTATAAGCATTCCAACCCCTCCTACTGTGGCATTGACAGAGTTTTTCCAAGCTGATACAGTGGCCAGCGTCCATCCATTGCCTGTTTGGTGATATTTGATATCTTCGGTGTGCATGTATCGGTGTTCTTGTATGCAAATTATGTCTATCTTATGTTCTACGGCTGATGCAATAAGTTCTGGTAGTTGACCTATTCTATTTAGGGTTCTAACGTTAAATGTTGCTATTTGTATTGTTTGTTTGCATTTTAGTAGTTTTTGTTTGAGTTTTAGCTCTGTAGCTGATTTTTCGAACACTGAGGCCAGGGCTCCAACCTCAGCAGGACGCTCCCCTTGTTTACCCGCGCGAAGAGCGATGTGGCTTATATATGTAGTTTGAGTGAGGGTCATGGTTATCTTTCGATGGCTGTTTTTATTCTCATCTATAGAAGCCACTCTTATAGATGAGCAGCAGTAGTTCCCCGATCGAACTTACAATCCTGAGTGTTAAGCTGCAGGGTTCACTTTTTTTTTTGTATATAGAATAAATGATGGATTTCATATGATTCTATGGGAGTGATCGATGTATGCCAATTATTATATATGCCTTTCAGGATTTATATAAAAGAACTTACATAAAGAGCGAATATATCTGAAACGTAAATGGAAAAAACTCAACGACAGTTATAGTGCCATTATAAATTTATTTCGATAGGTTTTTTTTATTTCCTGCCTCATAAGATAGCTAACATTATTTTTGTAGGAGTGAAATCAGCAAATATAGTTTTCCTTTTAGATATATATAAGAAGAAAAGGAAAAGGGAAAGAAAAGGAAGAAGAAGGCGAAAGGGAAGGAAAAGGAGAAGAGGGGAAGATCAGGCGGACAAGGAAAGGTAAGAAAACATTAAAGATATAAAAGATGACGGATTTTTTCTTTTTGTTAATGAATTTTGGAATGCTAATTACATCACACGAATTTGAAACAGATCGCTATCAACGGAAATAGAATATTTTAAAACTGTCTCGTCTTTTTCATTTTATTTAACAACTGTTGGAAGAGTACCATAAAATTCCGATAATTCCTACTATTATCTCCCCTTTGTTTACCCTTTTTCTAGCCCTTAAGCCATTAAGAAAGTTTTCTCCTCTCTATGTTACTTACGTGTCTTGTCTTCCTCTGTTCAAGTCAGTCAATTCCTAATCATTTTTCCTCAGCGAAATGTCAACTTTAACAGATTTTTGGCCCAGAAGAGATACCGCAAATCGCTGGAACAGAATCTTATTCGACAGAGATGAAAAAAATATGAAATTTAGGAAACTAAGTTCCTAGGCCATCTACGGTCACTCGGCCTAAAAGATACCATCTTAGGCGTAAACTTCCCAGCAGAAGATAATAAGAGGAACAAAGAAGCCTATGCAGAACTTGTGTAATTCCTAGATTGCAAAAGCTTATCATTAATTATGAAAGAAGCTGGAGACAACGGAAGAAAAGCCCTCAACAAATATGTTGAGGGCTTTTCTTCCGTTGTCTGCAGCTTCTCTCATAATTAATGACACTAAACAGGTAAAGGAAAATTAAGAGTTATTTCTTTGTACATCCAATTAACTTATCTGAAAAAAGACACTAACAAAATACATAATAAGGACAGAACCCATTTTAACAGCCTTGAGAAATGTCGCACAAATAGTAGATGATGCTTTTATCATCGCAATGATATTGAAAGATTTGCCAAAGCACTTTGAACCCTTTTATATCTACGTGACTCACGACAACAAAGAGTTGACGTTCTTGGAATTCAAAACTGAACTCCACAGCTTCGAGGAAACGCTAAACTCTTGTAGCGACGACGTCATGAAGTTAACTTCCTCATTTTCAAAGGTTGTGAAAATTGAGAGTCGTGGCAGACGAGACCTCCTGTTTTACATGTGGTGGAAAGGAACATCGAACTAAAATCTGTCCCAACAACTACAAGAAAAGTATGCCTACTAGATGCGGATAGAAACCAAGTGGCAGTCACTTTCAAAAAGGCACTACTCATCCCCTCCTACCCGCAGGACATATTTTTTGTAAAAGTCGCAACTACAAATGGCGCGACAATTGTTTTAAAAGAAAATATAAACCAACTCAGACATAAAAACGACACAAAATTTAAGATACACGTCCACAAGAGACTGTACTACTTAATGACTGCAGAGGACCGTGTAACACAAGCCGAAAATGAAAACGACTCGGCCTTGACATCGATTACTGCTACAAAGCAACGTGTAATGTACCACGAACCAACAGGGAAACCACGAACTCTTCAAAGGCACGCCACTGAAAATCAAATAAGCAACCCACTGTTGCATTATCCACACGCTAGGCTGAGTACATGGCTCTGACAAAGGCCACAGAGGAAGGTCTATACCTTACTCGGGTGGCCGTGGTGTAATGGTTATCGTCGTAGGAAATGGACACGGCGACACGAGTTCAAATCCTGGACCTGACTGATTGCATTTCACATAGCACTAATACCATTGGGAAAGGTATGAATCCAAATATTCTACCTCTAGCTATGGGTAAATAGTAGGGCAGACTAGGTTCTTCAGCCTTGGTGAGGCAACTAGTCTAGGAGAAGGAAAACTCTGAATTCAAACCTGTTAAACTCCGCTTAAAAATTGACCTTGTGTCATATCCTGCCCGAGCGGAGGGGTTGGTAAATATGATATCTTACTCAACTATTAAACGAGATGAAACCTCTACAAAAATAAGCTTCTGTAGAAATATTTGGGGACAACCAGGGTGCAAAATATCACTTTATCAAGGACGCCCTGCACAACCGCAATGTTCACATCATTTACTGTCCTATAGCCGATCTGCTCGCTAACATTATAACAAAACCACCAATTCGAGCAAAGCTAAAAAAAATATTCAAAAGACTTTTATTCGGACTTTAGCTAAACTTACAAATATGGTAAAGTAAACCGGGCCATTGGCCTAATGAGTAGAGTGTTCGTCAATGGTCCGAGAGACTGGGGTGCAATACTAGGTCGAGTCATACCAAAGACTCAAAAAATGGTACTTGATGCCGCCTTGCTTAACACGCAGCATTATAAGGTAAGGATCAAGGGTAAAATAGAGAAATCCAGGGAATGAAGTAGCGCCCTCTCCTACACCTCGGTGTAGAAGCTATTAAAAAAGGAGCCTTTGGGTCATTCTCGACAAAGGTTGCCAACTTGACTTTTTTACTAATGTGGTGCTCTCACATATATATAAACAAACAAAATAATAATATGCGAGCATGTGGGGGTATTGAAAGAGTACTATACAAGTCCGATAACACCTACTTTGTTCACCCTTTTTCTGTCCCATAAACTCTTAATAAAGTTTTCTCCTCTTTACGTAACGCACGTGTCTGTGTTCCTCTCTTCGAGTCTATCAATTCCTAACCATTTTTCCACAGCGAAATGCCAACTTGAACAATAACTCGCACGCCCAGTAAGGTCCAAAAACTGAAACGCTTAATGTTGACAAATATTTCTACAAATAAAACCATCCTCTGAAGACCTTGTGTTTTTTCAACTCTCTACATTTTCATATATGTATATATACATATCCTAATATATATATATGTATATATATATATATATATATATATTAATGTGACCGGTTTTTGTTTTTTCTTAAAGATATATATATATATACATATATATATTACCATTAAGAAGGCGTGCCGATATCACGAATTCACTTGACTCTCTCTTGCTATACGTTGCTATCAACCATCGCACTTGGTAAGTCTTTAAGAGGCACCTAGTATCCACTCAGAACTGGTGAAAGTTTTTGTAAGTCGTTCAGCAATGGTATGGGACCACATGGGAAAAAATTACTTATAAGTTTGTACTTACTTCTCGTATAGAGCCCCGCATGTTGTGGTCGCCTTTCTGGAATGGTTTGCGTGATGGTCGTACAATTGCTTTTGTTAATATATATGTATTTACCAGCGACTCCATACGAGCAAGGTGTGGCACAAAATCAATTTTCAGCGAAGATTCGCAGGTTTTGATTTAGAGTTTTCCTTCTAGATCAGTTGCCATACCAAGGTTAAAGAGTTAGTCTGCTCTACTATTTGCTCATAGTTGGAGGGAGACCAGTTGTATTTATACCTATCCCAAAGGTATTAGTGTAATGTACAATGCAAACGACATCGTCCAGGATACGAACTTGGTTCCCTGTGTCCATTTCCTATGAGCTTAACCATTACATGTTAATATATATATATATATATATATATATATAATTGGTGTATGTATATATATATATATATATATAATTGGTGTTATCATATATAAGTTGGCCGAAGGCTCCCTTCGCAGTAGGTGTAGGGGAGGGCGTTACCCTTTTCATTGGATTGTTCCACTGACTCATAATCTGTACCTTATAATGCTGAGTGTTAAGCAAGAAGACATCAAGTACCATTTTTTGAGTCTTTAAAGTGACTCTACTTGGGACTGAATTCCAGTCTCTCAGGCCATTGGCGAACACTCTAACCGTTATGTTATATATATAGCATAATGATTACCGTAGTCGGAAATGGGCACGGGGACTTGAGTTCAATTTTTTTTTTTTCTGCCAACCATAATTCCTCCACAGAATGGCATCTCTGATGTTAGTACTTGGAGTTGAAAACTTACTGTAGAAGTAAGTTTTCAACTTACTATCATAAGGTAACAACTATCATAAGGTAACTCTATTGAAAGACAGATTCAGTTTTGATAAGCTGAAATTGTAATAATTTCATAGTTTAATTAGTATTTGCAAGTAATATTGTGTGTGATCAAAAAGTATTAAGACGAAATCTTTATATTTTTTAGTTTAGAATTTAAATGATGACGTGTACACATAACAGCAGAACAACTTACATAAAAAAAAGTGATGATGTAAAAATAAATACGCCGATGCAACTCCACAACATCTTAAAATGTTTCAATGTTCCTTTGACCAATGAAAAAACAAATTTGTTAAATGCCATGGGAACAATTCTAAAGAAAACTAATATTGCATTCATTCCTCATTTCCAGTGGCGGCTCGTCTATAGGAATTACAGAGCTGCAGCACGTCCTATTTTCTTCCGATCAGTGACGGCTCGTCTATAGGAAACAGAACTGCAACACGCCCTATTTCCACCCGATTACTGACGGCTCGTCTATATGAAATATAGAACTGCAACACGCCCTATTTTCACCCTATTAGTGACGGCTCGTCTATAGGAATTATAGAACTGCAGCACGCCCTATTTTCACCCGATATATATATATATATATATATATATATATATATATATATATATATATATATATATATTTGCAATAAATATTTATTTTTTATGCATTTATGTATTTATACTTGTGTGAGATATTTAATACTGTTATCAATAATCCAAAAACAAACCTCTCATTTCTTAAAAAAAAAAAGACAACAAAAATCCCTCAATTTGAAACTGTCTACTCCACCGTTCCAATCTTATGGTGTTTGCTTTGGTCGCGCGACTGCGCACATGTCCTAGTCTCTCGAGACAAACGATCAAACAAGTTAGGACACTGTGGCTCACGCAGTGTCGACCTGGTTATTAGTAGAGGAAGTAATGTAAACGTGTCATATGTAGCTACGAGTAGTTAACTCTGCCACAAAAAGAACGACTAACTGTCGCCAACAATTTCCACCCCAAAATAAACAAAATACTTCACCCAACCCTCTTCATATCTTCCATAATGAAAACAATCGCTTATTTTTTTTAAAAAAGAGTCAATAAAGTTTCTTAAAAATTTGTATATAAAATAAGATTAAAAGAAAACTAAAAATACATAATCTTTCGTTTTCACTCGAATTTTCCTTATTATTTGTCACCTTTTTTAAGCGATTTTATATCAAAATATGCAAATTAGCAAACTCTACTAAAACAGTGTTCCTATCGTTGTCAGTATAAATAATGTTCGACGCTAATCGATTTACCGTGACATAATGCCTAGACTACGGCCTCAGTTAAGCACTTTTGAGCTTTTGTCGCGTTATTACATAGATTCGGACTTTTACCTTGAGGAAAGGTATGAACTACTTTATCCCTCCAGCTATGGATTAAATAGTATCATTGCTTGTTTTTTTTTTTTTTTTTGGTTTTTTTTTTTTCATAATGATGGCTTTAGTATTAAATAACCTTCAAAGGTTGATATGCCATTAAACAAAACAAAAAAAAAAAAAACAAAGCTAATTTATTCGTAGCAAGAATAAGTGGTTAAGTTGATGACATAATTACATGCAGAAATTTGTTGGCGCGCTTATAGCAACTGTCATTGTTCTATGAAATAAGTAAAGGAGGCGACCTTAGTCGAGGGTGACCCGAAGGCTCCCTTTTCAATAGCTACTACACAAAAGTGAAGGAGAGGGCGCTATTCCATTCCCTGGATTGCTCCACTTTATGCTTGATCCTTACCTTATGGCAAGGCCGCATCAAGTACCATTTTTTGAGTGTTTGATATGACGCGACCTGGGATTGAACCCTGGTCTCCCGGACCATTGGTGAACACTCTATTCATTAGGCCAATGAAATCGGAAAATTCTCGCCTTCAAAACCCTGGACTAGGCTGTTTGTGTTTCACTTTGTGCTGATATCCTTGCGTTCTTTCCCCCCACTTCGCCAGCTATGGATAAATACTTAGGGCAGACTAGGTTTTTTAGCCTTTGTTAGGTAACCTGTAAAGCTGAATTCAATTCCGCTTAAAAATTGTCTTTGTATCACATTCAACCTGTGTCGAAAGAGTCGGGTCAATACATACATTCAAAAATCAGACAAATAGACAAAATAGCTTTATTCATATACCCACTGTATTCCTAGGTGTGCAACACAATATTACAAAGTTTTGAAGCTGTACCCCCGTCACCACCACGACTTGCAGTCACCAACTGCCACTGTTCATTTCATCCTTCGTGGTGGGTGTCCTCGTGGTGTTATGGTTAAAGCAATGGACTGCGGAATCATAGTAAGCGAGTTCGTACTCCAGTCGCGCTATTACGTTCACTTTCGGGCAAATACCCTTGGGAAAGGTATGAACTCCCTTATCCTCCCAGCTATGGGTTAAATAGTACCACTACTGTTCTTCTAGGAGTAATGGCTTTGGCATTAAATAACCTACAAAGGTTGATATGCCATTAAACACAGAAACAAAACCAATCACTCTTCGTAAATACAGCTTCAGTCTCGATACTTTCTGAACACCGATTGGTTTTGTTCTACAGTTTTTACTTTAACTTCACTTGCAGCATTTTTATTGCTTCTCGGAAATCTTTGCTTACATGTTTACTTGCTTGCTTGATTGATTGATTGATTTTAACGGCATGTCAACCTGTCTTGGGTTATTCTATGCCAGGAGTTTAGAGAATTATGTTCATTATACGTTTATATTTACACTTTTTGTCTCGTTTTTTCATTAGAGATTTTTTATTTGATTTTTTTGGTTTTGATTTTACAAATAATTATCTCCGTTATATCAATAATTTTGTTGATTTAAAAAAGAGGTTCAACACGACGTACAAGTTACCATTTACTTGCAAAATTGGTCTCAATATTGCTTTATTATAAGTTAAAACATTTCTAACATATATATATATATATATATATATATATATATATATATATATATATATATATACTCTTTAAGAAAAACAACGAAACCGGTCACATAGGATTATAAATTTATTTCAATCCTTTTACGCATTTTTGAAATTTCCAAAAACACGAAAATCTTTCGTGTTTTTGGAAATTTCAAAAATGCGTAACAGGATTGAAATAAATTTATAATCCTATGTGACCGGTTTCGTTGTTTTTCTTAAAGAATTTATTGCTCTGTATTATTGGTACATTGAGCTCTTTACCAGGAAAATTTTAAATATTCATTCACTAATAACTTCTTGTCCTGATGGAATTACTCCCAACTCCGGTTTAACTGGACCAAGAATACTATATATATATATATATATATATATATATATATATATATATATATATATATATATATATATATATATATATATATATATGGATGTAAATAAGGAAATTAAATCAGATAGTATGAAGAAAAGTAGAAGAAACGAATAATCCAAAATTGGATGAGTTTATTATGAAGGTCGACGTTGAGCATTTTGATTATAATAACCTTCCTCAAAATTTTGAATTTATGAGAAGTGTTGTTAGATAACGATAGATGTTTGATGCTATTTCATCAAACAAACCATCACCATTTTAACAACATTTCCATTGAACTCGAATAATTTTTATACAGATCTATTCATAGTGATAGGTGCATGATAAGTAACACAACTTCGGATCAAAGAGGACCTAGGAAAAATGGCAATGAATGAAAGGGTACTCGACATTCCCTAGGTCTCCCAAAATGGAACTTCAACATCAGATTCGTTTTTTTTTTTTTTGTTTTGGTGGAGGGTTTTAACCCTATGAATGGGACACAGTATATTCTTAACCCCGCTGTATTGTAGCTTATCATAATGAAGCTCAAACGATAACAAATATTTCAAGTAAGTGACGAGATTTATTGAAAAAAAAATGTCCAGCCTTTTGAGAAACAACGACACAAAAAACTTTATGCGAATATAAAACAAATTTCCTCACCTCTTGGAAAAAAATAAGAGTTATGCAGTTAAAATTAATTAATCAAATTAAATCAATCTTACCCAAGATAGATGGGTACTTCAGCTTGTACCAGTATATATCAGTAGTGAGGGCGTCTGAATTTTCGCACCGATTGAAAACAAAACAGAAGATAAAATATAGCCAAAACTTTCAACGTGATTTTCAAGTGATGGCACTCTACTCCCCACGGAGAAAAGACTGGATATATTAAATGATCCGTGTTAGATCATAAAAGCAAATTGAAAATTTATTCTCACCATTGAATTTATTTTCCTAAAAGTCATGGTGAGCAAAGAAATTTATGTATTATTTTAAGTATTATTTTAAGTGTGCTCAAGAAATATCGAGAAGAAAGCTTTGTTTTATTCCTTCGGTTTTTTTGTTGGTTTTTTTGTCGGGGGGTGTTTTTGGTTTTGTTTTCATATCAAAATCTAAATGAAGAACTGTGCACAGCTGAAAAACTTATAAAGTGATCCTGCCCTGATGTCTGGACGACTCGGTGACAATTTTTTTTTAAATTATGAAGCTCGTCACATTACTTTATGAACACCAGTTTTTATATAAGTGGAAAACCCTTCACACTCATTAAACATAGCTCAATGGTGTGTCGTAGGTACGACACTAAACTTCATCTGATGGTGAGGCTGCAGTTTTGGATATATGGAAAGTTTGGAGTGCTCTTTCATAGCTATTACTTCAAGGTTCAATTTAAATGATAGTACTTGTTAGGGCCCGATGTATGGTTCAAATAGATCTGTTTTAAAATCATTAGCATTTCATAGAATCATGTGCTTAAAATAACCCAAGAAAGAACAACACAAAAATGTTAATATGAATGTATAATGGATGCAATTCTCAAACCTCTTGGTATAAAATGACCTGAGATTGATTAGTATGCCGTTAAAATCAATCCATCGATCATATCAATGGTAAGATCTAAAGTTTTAAGGGACATTAAAAGAAATACCATTCCACAATTTCATACAAAATCAAAAGAAGAGTTTCAGAGATTCATTGACAAATGTAAAACTTGCAGGAATAAATTTGTTGAAAGCCGATGAGATTATTTTGAAGAAAATTAACATTTCACTAATTGTTAATTTCTGTCTTGATAAAAACAGCTTGAGGTTTTTTGAACATGTCTTATATTTGGGTAGTAAAATGCGAATGTATGTTTATGGTCATAGGTATTTAGATTTAGATAGATAGATAGATAGATAGATAGATATCATAACTTAACAGAATATAGTCATCAAATTTGACAGGTTATATGTTTTTAAATAGTTTTAACATCTTTACTTAAACTTGTAAGTACTCAATGCTTGATGATTTAGAATTTCTTAAAATGTATATTATTGACTTACATTTGTTATATTTTTTTTATTGCTCTTTTAAAAATGCAATTTCAAAGTTTATTGCCTCGAGAAAACATGCAAGTGAGGGAAGAAAATCTTCCAAAGCCCTTGTATGTATGAACTAAGCCCCTCCACCACAAACAGGATGTAACTCAAGCAAGGTTTAATCAGAGTAAAGTTGGTCTGAATTCGGAATTTTCCATCTCTTAGATTGGCTGCATTAACAGTGCTAAAGAACCCAATCTACCCTGCTATTTACTCATAACTGGAAGTAGAGTATATGAATTCATGCCTTTTCCAAGGACATTAGCGCGAAATGAAACTCAGATAGTCTTGTCTAGGATTTTCACTCCGGTCACCGATTCCATTATCTACAACGATCACCGTTGCGCTAAGCGCACCTCCAAAATTCTTGAAGAATACATCTTTGTTTAACAAAATATTCTTTCAGGCAACACTGAGTATTTATGCTAGCATATATATATATATATATATATATATATATATATATATATATATATATATATATATAAGTGTGTGCATGTTTACAGGGCCTTTGAGGCATCGTCATTCGAATAGCTCTTCAACTTTCCGGATCAATTTTCGAAGCATAATCTTTTTAATTAATACAAATCTATCTATACAATTGTATTTCCTTCTGTTATAGAATTAGCCTTTTTGCAGTCGTTAAAATCATAAGACAATTCAATAATGTTGCCGAGCTGTTTAACAAACCTTACCATTTTTATATCCTATTTAATATTGACAGTTCTATTTATCTATCTAGCTGGCTCTTTTGCCATCTTCGAGCTGCAATTCAGCGAAATTAGCTTACTACCCACTGCTCTGATATTATACACACAGACACAAACATCTCCCCATATATATATATATTACCCTGTATGCTTTATATTAGTGACGCCAGCTTTCCTTAAAATTCCAATATTTTTTCAGTAGTCTTCTCTTTTACCAGAATGTGCTGTGTATTATATGAACCATCTTTCAGATTCCTTGAGTAATTTTATAAGAGTAGTCATCTTCACATATGATATGATAGAATACATTATACGTAAACATTTTTATGCATGTACATATTTCCCTCAAGTTCAAATACATTCTCCGGTATTCCTACCCCAATCACCATTTTGGCTCTTTGCATAATCTTATGAATTCCTTGCAGGATTTTCAGATGCTTGTCACTTTCATATTTTTTCTTCTTAATACTTGATTACATAGTGATTGCTATTTCACCTTTTCTTTTTCTACCTCAACAATATATATGTATAAATAGGGTCACCTATTACTAAGTACACTTTAAACAATTTTTTTATAAAAAGTTAATTTTCTTTAAAATCAAAAAGACCAGAATCTTATTATTTCTAACAGAGTATTATACAATAAAAACGGATATTAATAGCTATTATTTATTTTTAAACTCTACGGAATTGAAATTCTGTTACCAAAAATATGTTCAAGCACTTGTGGAATCTTAGATACAAAATAGAAAAACGACAACCATCCAACAAATCATCTTTCAAAGACTGTATATTGTTAGAGTTAAATGCGAGTATTATTTGATTTAGAAGAAAATTTACTGTGGGACTGCACCTATTTATGGCTGATACGACATATATAATTATGATGTAAAAGCCAATATTTGGTTGAGCATTTATTTATTTAAACTGACATTTAGCTCATCAAACACTCCATTAGATAAAGATTTAGAAAAAAAAATGATTTTAGAAAAGAATACTGAAATATTAGAGACCCTAAACGATTTCACTTCCTAGTCACGTAACTATGACAACTTCGTAGACTGCTTATTTTTCTAGTGTTATCTTCTAAATTTTTTCAAAATCATTATCGTGGGAAAACGGCATATTTAGTAAATAAATATTCCACCAAATTTGATTTTCGCGTCATAATTTCTTACTTTCTGTCGGATATTTATCCAATATGCTTATTTACGCACGCACGCACGCACGCACACTCACGCTCACATACCGCTGAAAAGTTTCACTAGGTCTCCAGGATTTACACTTGGACAAAATCTTTTACATATATGTGATACAAAATCAGATAGATAAGATTAGAGACTCAGTGGAAGATAGGCAATCTAGGATAGCCTGGCAAACAATAAACGAAGTGAGTAGAAGGAACAGCACAATTAAAGCTAAATTGAAAGCTACAAACCAACAAGAAAGAATAAAACTATGGAAACAGCATTTCGAAAATCTACTAAGAAACCCACCGAACGTTACGCATGAACCAATCACCAGAATTATTAGTAAGCAATTGGACATTAAACTAGGCCCGTTCACTAAAGAAGAACTCGACTCAGTTCTTAGAAAAATTAAAAATAGGAAAGCCGCAGGGCTTGACGAGAATCCCCCAGAAGTATGGAAGACCAGACAATTTCACGACATACTACTCTGACACTGCAACGCAGTCTATAATCAAAATCCGATAGACAGATGGATGAAGGGATGCATCCTCCCCTTCCCTAAAAAGGGCGACCTCAATTAGCCAAGAACTACCGAGGAATAACACTTACATCCATAGCAGCCGAAATTTACAATGCCCTACTACAAAACCGCATAGAACCCAAAATTGACAACATTCTTAAGAAAAACCAAAATGGCTTCCGAAGAAATAGATCCACGACTTCACAAATATTGACCATCCGTAGAAACCTTGAAGGCGTACAGGCAAAAAACCTATAGGCGACAATATTATTTGTCGACCTTACCAAGGCCTTTGATTCCATTCACAGAGGGAAGATGGAACAAATCCTACTAGCATACGGCCTACCTAAAGAAACCGTCGCAGCAATAACGATTCTCTACCGAAATACCAAAGTAAAAGTACGTTCACCGGATGGAGACACAGAATACTTCGACATTGTAGCAGGAGTACTACAAGGGGACACACTAGCCCCATACCTCTTTGTCATCTGTCTAGACTACGTGCTTAGAACATCGATTGATAAAATCAAAGAAAACGGCTTCGAGCGGACAAAGAAAAGAAGCAGAAGGTACCCCGCAAAAACAATTACCGACGTCGACTACGCCGATTACATAGCGCTTCTGGCAAATACACCCAACCAAGCTGAAACACTACTGCATAGTTTGGAACAAGCATTGGCCTCCATGTCAATGCACACAAAAGTAAATGCATGTGCTTTAATCAAACAGGCGACATCTCCACACTAGACGGAAGGTCTCTGAAACTGGTAAACAAGTTCGCCTACTTAAGAAGCAGTGTCTCATCAACCGAAAACGACATCGACACGCGGCTAACGAAGGCATGGACAGCTATCGATAAGCTATCGATCATATGGAAGTCAGACCTGACCGATAGAATGAAACGCAGTTTCTTCCAAGCAGCGGTCATATCGATACTGCTATATGGATGCACTACTTGGACGCTAACAAAACGGCTGGAGAAAAAGCTAGACGGCAATTACACAGGAATGCTGCGAGCAATATTGAACAAGTCCTGGAGGCAACACCCCACAAGACACCAACTATACGGCCACCTCCTTCCCATCACGAAAACTATCCAAGTTAAACGAATCGGACATGCAGGACACTGCTGGAGAAGCAGGGACAAGCTCATAAGTGATGTACTCCTATGGACCCCCACATATGGCCGAGCAAAAGTAGGACGACCAGCTCGAACATACATACAGCAGCTCTGTGAGGATACGAGATGTAGCCCTGAAGATCAGCCAGAGGCGATGAACGATAGGGAGAAGTGGCGAGAGAGGGTCTGGGATATCCGTGCTGACGGTACGACATGATGATGATGATCTAATGGATTTGTATTTATTTCCCGCTCGCGAAAGCGACTCTCTCTCTCTCTCTCTCTCTCTCTCTCAATGCTCCCTGCAAACATGTTTTGTTTTGTTATCTAATGGATGTTTTGTGTATGTAAAAGATCTATGTGTGAGTGTGTCACTATAAAAAGGAGAAAATATATTCAGGTGGCATCAGTAAACGAAGAGACTGAAATAACAGTACAAACATTTATGTTAACAATAATATATTCGTTCAATTTAAGACCACTAAGCGACGTTGAAATTAAAAGCATACTTGAAGGAGAAGAATGTTATATTTTTACTCAAAATGAATTACATCGAATGTTTTTGAGTTAACAAACGGAATGGATCCGTAAATCTCAGGAGAATTATTTATTTCTTCCCTTTTTTATAAGATTGATGTTGGCTAGAAATTAGATTTTAAAAGTTAATGATTTATCTATTATTCTAATTAGCTCAAAAAGTATTTTTTATATTCTTGGAGGGAAAAGATTTATCAAATTATTTTGGGTTTTGATCCTTCAAATTTTTCACGGCAAGTCAAATATTCTCGTGGGAGAATCTAAAAGAAATTTCAAAACGAGCTAGTAAGTACTGATTGGTCAATAAATGCAAAAATACAAAATATATACCAAAATTACATTTTCTCGAGCCTATTTTTGGCACAAAAATTAACAGTAATTTTATATATATATATATATATATATAGAGAGAGAGAGAGAGAGAGAGGGGTCCCTGTGGTGTAATGACCAAAGTGCTGGACTGCGGCCACGAAGTAGCGAGTTTAATCTCTAATGGGTATTAGTCACTTTCGGACTAATACGTTTGGGAAAGGTATGAACCCCTTTATCCCTCCAGCTATGGGTTAAATTGTATCATAGATGTTCTTCTACGAGGATGGGTTTGGCATTAAATAACCCACGAATGTTGCTATGCCATTAAATAGAGAAACCGAACCAAAGCAAAATAATGATATAGTTTAAAACGTGCTTAATATCAATGATATAGCATGGATATCTAAGTTTGGATAGCGTAGACACACAGCCAACGGCATTTGGTGACAGTTTCTTGCCTAACCGATCATAGAACCATTGGTTAACAAGTCCCGTTGACTCTATATCCACGCTATCCTAACTTATACGTATTTGTGTATGTGTGTGTGTGTGTGAGAGAGAGAGAGAGAGAGAGAGAGAGAGAGAGAGAGTGTGTGTGTGTGTGTGTGTGTATGTGTGTGTGTGTGTGTGTGTGTGTGTGTGAAAAAAAAATATATATATATATAATAAAACTGACTCAATGATCTGCCGTTTTTTCTGGGTTACGGTTACACACTAACATAATGAGATTGTTTTAGTAATATAAACATTGTTCTATTTATTTAATTTTTGTTTTTATACTAAGCATATCGTTTACTTGATTATCTGTACTCATGATTGATTTATGTATTCCTTTATTTGATCCAATACTTCAACTGTTTGTAAAAAAGATGAACATCTTCCTATTTCATTATTTTTTTTTATCTCACAAGATATTAATACTTCTATCTATCGATCTAACTAGCACGTTTGATATCTTGTGTGTTTCGTGTCTCCCTTTCAACTTGCTAATACTACACTTTATTCTGTGGACACAAAACACACGCATTATTTGGCATATCTTTCCTTCTTTGTGATGGGCTCAAAAAGTTGGGGTTTTTTTCCATCACAAAATGTTTAATTTTTCAAATTTTCCATCAAAGCATGGGTCAAAGTATATTAGCCGATGAATGAATGTATGAAATTTTTGAAACAATTTTTTTTATGGATTTCTCGATTCGGCAATGATGAATCTGAGTTCAGTTTTCTATTTACCCAATAAATTCTACCCCCTCACTACTTTACAATAACTATCCTTCAAGTCCTCTCTTATAGTCGCATTTATGATCATTCATGAAGATTTGCTTAAAGGTACCCTTCAGCAGCCATTAAGCCGAATGTAGAATCATATCTTGTGTATAGAATTTTATATTATACGAAGGAGTGCTGAAAAGTTCTAAGCCCAACCAAAAAGAGAATAACTGTTTCATCGATTTCTTTGAATGGTTAAAGAAACTTGGGAAATAGCGTATCAAGGGTGTTGGACTACAAGATAAATATGAAGAATGACTTGCGTCTTTAATTCTCTTCTTAATCGAGCCGATAACTTTTCATCCCCTCACATATAAATGAATAGATAAATAAATGGAAGTACTCAATAATTTGCATTTAATATTTATCAACCTTGAAAAATTATAATGAACGGATAGAAGAGGCGGGCTGTATTGCTGGTTGGTTGGTTGGTTGGTTTTAGAGAGTGCCAAACCTTACTGGGTTATTTTGTGATGAAGTCAGTTTAACAAACGTGGTCTTCCATTACATACGATACATGCATCTTCACAAACCGGTAAAACTTCATACTCAGTTGCAATATCAATGTCTTAAAAACGAATATATTAATATTGTTCACAATCATTTCAAACATTATCTCAAACAGGTCGATTTGGCCCATAGATGCGACAGGTATTACCATTTCGGATTAGAATGGATTTGCGAGAAATCTTAATGAAGAGGTAACTCCACACTCCCCAGAGATCTAGAACTGGAATCTCACCACCGGATGCAGTTTAGTGTCTGGCGCCGGAGACTTAGATTGAAGCGGAAACACAAATCATTTATCACTATTATTATTATCATTATCGTTATTATTATTATTGGTGAAACTCCAATTCTAAACCTCTGGTGAATGTGGAGTACCCCTTCATTGCAATTACTCCAATGTCCACTCTGACCCATAGTTGTAGTACCTATTAGAGTCCCATCTATGGATCAAATAGAACTGTTCAAACATTTAACAGTGAACAAACAAGTGACTCGTGCAAAATTGAATTGTTCGTGTAATATAGTGATGCTTGAAACCATTTGTGTCCAAATAAAATTATTTTTGTTAGATAGCAATACTTGAAGCCAATAAATCGTGTGCACACAAATGATTAGTACTAAATAGAATTATTCGCGTTAGATAAAAATACTTGAAACCGTTTCACTGTGTGCAAAAATTGAATTATTGGTATTATATAGTATAGGATTTATACTCCTATATTTTTAGACCAGTCGGCGAAAAGTACGTTGAGGGGAAGATTCTGGAAAAATAAGATCCAAAACTTATTTGTCGAAAACTTGTTCCCGAAAAAAAAAATAGTTAGGCGCCAAAATGAAATAAGTTCTTCGGGAACCTGGTTGGACAGAGTAGTTATGTGCCGATGTTTTCAACTACGTCCGTGCGTTTGAACCACAAAAGAACTTGTCTAGCACAAAAATAAATCCTGCATTTGGAACCGGTCACATGACTAGGAAACGTATTCGTTTCCCGCTCGCGAAAGCGACTCTCTCTCTCATTCTCAACTCTCCCGACTAGCCACTCACAGCTCGAGACAACTTGACAGCTACACAACATCAAAAAATGGGAGAACTTACAGCCAGCGAAAATACATTCATAGTCCTGATGAAATTAGTATACCTACTACTTTTCAATATGATAAGCTTCTCGTGGGCGTCAACATCGCTTACTTCATACATACATACATAATCAGTCAGCAAGCAGACACATACTGCGCTACTATTTACTTTTTAGTTCTCACGCGTACACACACACGTACACACATATACCTAAGTGCAACTTGGTCACTTTTTACCACTCTTTCTCTTCTTCTGCTTTGACGGCGAACACCCATACACACAGATATGTTTGAGCCACACTTACTTCCGTTCGCATAACATTTGTAATATACACCCACACACACACATATATATATGTGTATGGTGATACGATCCCATCAGTCAGGGAGGAACAGGTAAAGAGTCTCTGACGTCTTCATTCAAGCTTATTGACTGATCGACATCGGGGTACAGAGGTCCAGAAAGTAGTCTTGAAGAGTCTTAAATCAATTGGCAAAACTTGTCTACCTGGAAAGATAAAGGCTTGGTGTTACCAACATGGTCTGCTACCCTGTCTTTTGTGGCCCTTACAGGTGTATGAGACTGCGCTATCTCGTGTTGAGCGGATTCAACAGTATAGCAAAAATACCCGCGTAAGTGGCTAGGAGTTCCTCCTAGTTTTTCGAAAGCAGGTTTATATACCAATTCTGGAAACCTACAGTTCCCAATACATTCTGGTAGAAGAATTCAAAATTGGGAAAATACGCCTTCAAATGATGATGAAGGACTCAGCCGACGATGTCATTCGGAAGGCGTATCCAGAAAAAAAATTAGGTATGAAGTGGTCGGCCGTTTAGGCCACACAGGAGGCGGAATGCAGCCAACGAATCAAAGATATCATAGGCATTACTCAAACCAATCGAGTTGGGCTGGGTAGCACGAGCAACAAGGTATTCTCGAAAATGAGTCCAAAGGGGAAAAGAGACCTGGTGAGCGAAGAAGTCAGGATGTTTGAGGAGGAGCAAAAAACAGCCACTGCGGTTACTCAGGCCAAACAATGCGCTTGGACAAAATGGAATGATATCAAACCAATTAAATCTTTAATTGCAATGAAACCACTGGCGATATCATTCTTTCTTCGCTCTACATATGATCTCCTACCAAATGCGACCAACCAAAAATTATGAGGATATACTGATTCGGATCTGTGCTTTTCGTGTAAAAGTGATCGGGAAACCATGCGTCATGTGCTATCTGCATGTCTACAATCGCTTCAGATGCACACATGGCATTAGAGGTGGTCATAGAATAGTTAAGAGCACAGTGTGAGGCATCAAACCAGCAACCTGTTACAGACAAGGAACTCATAATTCAGTTTCACAAGGAAGGTGAATGTTATGTGAGGAAACAAGAAAATTCGAATATGAAGCTACTGAATGGGGCTAGTGACTGGAAAGTTTCAGTGGATCTCAAGACATCTCTACAATTTCTAGTTCACATCATTCAAACAGAAAAGCGGCCAGACATTGTAGTATGGTCCGATTCAAAGAAGATACGAGACGTTGCGTGCCGACTGCATGGAAAAGGATTGGATATGCCATGTGATTCCTATTGAAGTTGGTTGTCGTGGTTTTCTAGGACACTCAGTCATTTCGTTTCTTTCAAAAATAGGAATTACTGGCTGCAGTTTGAAAGTTGCCTCATATCGTCTTCAGGCCACGGCGCAATATGCATTAAGTTGGATTTGGTCGAGAGCGAAAAGTCTTCAGCATGAATGAAATGCACGCGGAATCACCAATCCCGTGTGATTGCGTAACATCAAGAAACGGTTTCTGCTAGCACGTAATGACATTAACGGCTGAAAGTAAACGCGTTTTAAAAATCTCAAACAGCACTAAGAATGAAGATGAACGTACAATGTAATTTCTCCTTTTAGTTGATCTGGCATATATACATATATATTAAATGCCCTGTTCGGTGGCAACAACTGCTTGGTAGCGGCAGGAATGGCAGTACCGCCTTGGGCTACCGAAACTGTGTTATCACTCTTGGTTGGTGGCTGATGGGGGCCGAGTATCGCACGTTCTTTCACACGTTATATGATGAAAAAATAAAAATAAAAATAACAAACATATACTTTGCTACTTTATATTAACTTTTCCTTGCTTGTTTTATGTTATGAAAATATTTGTTTTAACATTCTCGTTGTTGTAAACTTTCTTTTATCTGGGTTGTTCATATTCTTTGTGTTGTAAATTGTAGAACCGACACCCAGAGTTTTGTTTCAAACAAAATCTCAAGAACAACTTCCTCCTCCATAATAGCAATACTTGGAACCCTTTGACTGTGTGCGAATGAATAAATAGTGTTGAATAGAATTATTAGAGTTAATAGCAATACTTGAAACCATTTAACTGTATACGAATAAAACTATTTGTGTGAGCAATACTTGAAATCACCTCGCAGTGTGCAAATGAATGATTAAAATTCAATATAATTACTAGTGTTACATTGAAATACTTGAAACCATTTAACTATGTGCAAACAAACGAGCTCTCGGTTGTTTAAAAATGTTATCTACAAACTTTATTCACAAATCATATGTATTTAATATATATATATATATATATATATATATATATATATATATATAAACAGAATTTGACATTAAATAATCTACAAGGATAATTTGACATAAAACCCAAACAACCAACCAATCTTCTCAATTGTAAGAGTTGAAGATGTGAAATACAACTTCGCAGTTTCAGATGTTAATAAAAATTTAATGGTTTTCAGCTTCTCCTGGTGATGACCCAACAGAAAACTTATGATTCATCATTAAAAGAATGTTAAATGAAAATATTCAAGCAAAAAAGATCTCCGAGAAGCAATAAAAATTCTGCAAGTAAAATCAAAACAAAAACTGTTGAAAAAAAAATTAACAAAGTCAATGAGGGATCAAAAAGTATTTAGAATGGAGCTGTATTTACGTAGCGAGAAATGAGTAAAGGCAGTTCGTGACTTCAAGTCAAGGGGCAATTTTTCAAAACCTTTTAATGTTGTTTAACACAATGGGTTTATGCATAAAGCTGTTGTATCTGTTTGTTGTCCGTTTTGTTGAAGTATGTATTTACCCAAACCCCGTCGCAGGCAGGATGTGGCACAAGAACAATTTTAAGCAGGGTACAGCTGGTTTGAATTCAGAGTTTTCCTTCTCCAGGCTAAAGAACACAATCTGTGCTACTATTTATCTATAGTTGGGTGGACAAGAGAATAGATGCACTCATGCCTTTCCCAAGGATATTAGCACTAAGTGAAACGCCTCGTCTAGACTTTGAATTCGGATCCCACATTTCATTTCTTATGACGATAACCGTTACACTCTGCGTACCGCCAATTTCTACATCTATCTTCAAAACGATCACTTATTCTAGCTACATATAAGTTACTGTCTAATGCTATGTATACTGACAATGAAAAGAGCAGTCACCGCAAAGTTACCTAATTTGCATATTTTGATTTAAAAATCATTTATTTTTTTAAAAAAAGAAACGAATAGATTATTAGATTTTTTTTCTTCTAATCTTGTTTTTATTTTTATTTTCTTTAAAACTTTTTTTTTAAATAAGTGATTGTTTTGTCTAAACTCGAGAAGTGATGATTGAAAGGAGTGTTTTGTTTATTTTGGGGTGGAAATTGTTGGCGACGTTTTGTCGTTCTTTTTGTGGCAATATTAACTGCTCGTAGCTACATATGACGCGTTAACATTACTTCCTCTACTGATAACCTGGTGGACACTGCGTGACCCATAGTACCCTAACTCGCTTGATCGCTTGTCTCAAAAGTCTAGGACATATGCGCAGTCGTGCGACAAAGCAAACGCCCCGCCACTGTTGTTTTTTCTAGAAATGAGAAGCTGATGATAATAGTATTAAATTCTCATACAAGTATAGTTGAATTAATATCTTACATGCAAAAATAAGCACCCTCCAAACGCAAGTATTTAAATTTTAAAATATATCAAATTAGAATAAATAGAATAAAACAGCAAATCAAATTAGAAATACTAATGAAACTAAACAAGAACGCATATACAAATATTACTCTTATTTTTATTACTTATTCTTTGTGTGTGTGTGTGTGTGTGTGTGCGCGCGCGCGTGTGTGTGTGTGTGTGTGTGTAAATATGTCAAAAAAATATCAATATTGGGCAAAATAAAAAAAAAATGTTAAAATAAAAAATAACATTTTATATTATTTAAAATCAAATTATTACGTTAAACTTATTTGAAACAGAATGGTTATATAATCGAAGAAAAAACGGTAGTTTTTCCCATCACCCCCGGCTTTCATTGCTAAATTTTCATGATTGAACTATTTAACAAAATTATACACTAAAGAATAAAACGACAATTATTTATTTTTATTAATGTATTTCTTTTCAAATTTATTGACTGGGTTTTTGCTCAAATTTATTAAGATAAGACCAAACAATTACAAATCAACAATACAAAGTAAATATTTATTAAAACCAAACATTTAAGATCAATATGCTAATTAGCAGGAAGGTTCACACTGTAAACTACTATCTGGTTGTATATATAAATACAATTGCGTTTAGATAAGACCAACTGTATCAATAATATAAAAAAATTCTATTAAAAATGAAGATTTAAATAAAAAAATAAAATCATGGAGAATATGAATTGTGATGTCGGTGATGACGTAGTTTCGGTTACAGACAGACACATGATATCCATTATCATATTTACCAATCCCTCCGCTCGGGCAGGATATGATACAAGGTCAATTTTTAAGCGGAGTTTAACAGGTTTGAATTTAGAGTTTTCCTTCTCCTAGACTAGTTGCCCCACCAAGGCTGGAGAACCTAGTCTGTCCTACTATTTACCCATAGCTGGAGGGAGAATAGTTGGATTCATACCTTTCCCAAGGATATTAGTGCTATGTGAAATGCTATCAGTCTCGTCCAGGATTTGAACTCACATCGCCGTGTCCATTTCCTACGACGATAACCATTACACCACGGGCACCTCCAGAATGATCTCCATTATAATAAGATTATCATTATTTACTCCTCACGGACTTTTGACACCAGATTTAACAGGGGATTATTTTTACTGAAGTTTGAGTAACAGCAAGTCTCCTCAGGTCTTCAAAGTATTCAAGCCGATTTTAATAGTACTGTGTTCTGGATGGTCTTGGTTCTTCCTCGGATATTCAGTTCCCCCACTCTCTTTTCCATGCCTATGGGGACCTTTCCAAGGGAACCAACTACAACTGGTATCACTGACACCTTCCTATTTCACAGCTTTTTCAGTCCTCTGGTAAGGTCCAAGTATTTATCAAACTTTTCGCTTTTTTTCACTTTTTGGTCCGTTGGAACAGCAAAATCCACTTGATGACAAGTTTTCTTGTTAACGCAAGGTCTATTCTTCTGGCTAGGACCTGATTGTCCGTTTTTATCTCAAGCTCCCATGGAATTTTATGAGCTTCATTTTCTAAGACAGATTCTGATGTGTGCTGGTACGGTTTGTTAGCATGATCAAACTTTAATCTTTTGCACAATTTCCAGTGGCTCACCATTCGCACCCAGTCCTACCTACTCTCGAATTCTTTTTGTGCCAGTTTCTTTGGATGATTAATTCTTTTCATCTCTGTCACCATTTAACCTACACTTGCTACTATATTGCGTATTATCAATTTTTGCTTTGATATAGTTTTTATAGCATTATTTTGTGCTGCTATTAATCGAGATTGTTTCTCTTTTGAGGTTTTCTCTTCTTAACTATTTCTTTAGCTTATCGCTTGAAGTATCCATACAAAATTGCTTCGTACTCTTAACTAGAGTATTTTAACGTTCTAACGCTCACAAAAATCTTGCTACGATTTTCTATGTTTGCTTTCTTTAACCCTTATTCTTCTTTAAATCACGAGACCACATATGTGACCGCAATGCCCAGACTCTCATTAGCCCATTGACCTTTATTTTTAGTATGTTATAGTAACCTACAAAAATCAGATCATTAACAAAAGCGAAAGATTTTGTTCTTATTGACCAACATTAAAATATGAAACTTGTTGGCTTTCTGTGTTTGTTTCATTGCGTTGCAGAGTCAGCAAAAATAGATATTCAAGTTATTTATTTTATAAGAAAAGTACATATTCCCTAGACGACGATCGACAATAGCTGTGGTGTTTACCTATGAATAAGTGTCGCAAACTAAAAATTTGCTGGACTCTATTGCTTCGATGTGTCATCAACGTAGCTGAGCTAAAACTTCCCGACTCATGGTCTTCAAACATATAGTACTCTAAATTCCAATGGATACACTAGCATTGATAGCAGTACTTAATAATAGGAATATTGACAACAATGATAAAACTCTAAGTAGATCATATCAGCTTTGTAGTCACATCACCTGAACTGCTTTGTTTCACATCGTTTTCCTTACACCTACTTTGGCTGACAAATGATGAATGAATAACTTGCAATATGAAAGGCAGACATTCTCGAGTGTCAAAAATCTGATACGACGCTGTTTGATATCAGTTGGGCGTCACAGGTATTATTAATTCGCCAAACCACGAAATAGTCAGGATTATTTCCCATCTACCTATAATAATCAAGAAGGTATTTCCGGTTATAACTGGAAGAAAAAAATACAAAAAACATTCTGATATTTTCAGTAGAACAAAGCAAGAAAAGCGTTTCTTTTTCTTTTTCTTGTCATTTTTCATAAATAAATATGTGTACGTCATTGTTTATTGGTTTTTGTTTTTTTTTTTCTATTTGTTGTTTTTTCTATTTGTTGTTTTTCGTTTCGTTTTGTTTCGTTTCCCATCATTTTTCTCTGCCTGTTTTTCTGAGTAAGACAGTAAAGTATATGTCAAAATTCAAAATTACACTTTTAACGCGGTGTGAAGTCACACACACACACACACACACATATATATATATATATATATGTTGTGTCGCCTATAAATAAGAACAATTAAGATTTCTTTATAAAAAGGTTATTTTCTTCTAAGCCAAAAATACCAGATTTTTATTGTTTCGAGTTGAACATTATGAAATCAAAACGGATATTTATTAGGTATTATACATTAATAAACTCTACAGCATTGAAAAATAAGGAGGGAGTCTCCATGGCGTCATGGCTAACGTACTGGACTACGAACCCCAGTAGCACAATTACGTTCACGTTTAGACTAATGACCTCGGGAAAAATATGAACAACCTTATTCCACTTGTAATGGGTTTAAGAATACAACTACAGTTCTTCTGAAAGGATGACTTTGGTATTAAATAAACCGCGGAAGTTGATATGCCATTAAATAAAGAAATCAAACCAAAACCAAAATAAGCTAGCAACACCACTGAAACGAAAAATAAGATTGCATAAATATACTTATGCTACAAATTCATATATTTTTGTTCTAGAGTTTCAACGCTAGTAATAAATAAGTTGGCCGACCGTAGTCGAGGGCGACACGAAGGCTCCATTTTCAATAGCTACTACACAGAGGAGTATGGGTTGCTACTCCTTTCCATGAATTGTTCCACTTACCCTTGATCTGTAACTTAGAATGCTGAGTGTTAAGCAAGAAGACACCAAGTGCCATTTTTTGAGTCTTTACTATGAGTCGACCTAGGATTGAACCCCGGTCTCCCGGGCCATTAGGCGAACGCTCTAACCACTATTTCAATGGCTCGATGATAATTAAGTGATAAATAATATTTTATTATAAACGTTTTTATTGAATAATGTTTCATAAGAAATAGTAAAATACTGGTTGTTGTTGTTGTTGTTTAGAAAAAACTTTATAAAAGATTGTTCAGGTGTATTTATTTATGGGCGATGCTGCCACGAAAAATATTTTAGTTTTCCGAATTAAGTGTTATGACATTTTTTCCCAATCACCAGAAAATCTAAATCGTCTTGCAGTGTTTGTAATCATCACTAGAGAACCATAAATCTTAACATCTTTACGACGTTTATTAACTTATAAATACTCACTATGTTACTAGATAAAAATATCGCTCATAAAAAGAGTTTTCTGTTTTATTTAATTTATTCTTTTGTTCCTGGCGTTGTCAGGAACTTCTGCTTGTAATTATTAATCAGAGACGGATCTACAAAAAAAAAAAATTAAACGCATACGAAATTATCTGTGCTTGAACACCGATCTCTAGCACCGGTAAGAAATACATAGACTATTCTTGCTACCAGGCAGAATACATAGCAAACCGTATTCCAATTAGTTCGTTCTTTTAAAAAAAATCAACAAAAAAAAAGGCGATTGATGTTGGCCAAACCAAACCTCTTCATTCATTCGCTATTTTTCCCTCCTGTTTCTCCTCAGACATCACGATAACGAGGCAGAGGCGGAAAATAAGGAAGGATTAAATTTATATCACGCAGAATCTGAATCGGAGTTTGGTGTCGAGGCGATAATAAATATCTGATACTTGTCAAAGGTGCTTGGTGGAGCATTCTAACTTCCTTTGTTTTGTATGTGGGTGGAAGATGGAAAAATGATTAAAAGACAGCCAAGAAATTGTCGTCGTTCCCACCGGGTAAACTCCCACCTGTAAATGTCTGAGATTTTCAGTTATTTCATTGTTTATTGCTGATAAGAACGCAATGCAGCAGTGCATCAGCATCGCAACTTGTAACTATATAATTAAATAAGTACTCATGCGCATGCGTTGGCGTGTGTGCGATCGAGCAAACAAAACAGTCGGAAAAAAAAACAATCTAACTGTACCAAAAGTCTGTGGACAAAACGAGTTCATAATGATATATTTCGTGGGTATGTGAGTTTATGAGAAATTAGGAGAATTTTCAAGTTATTGTCGAATTTTGAGTGGCAGGAATGGCGGATATTAAAACTATGAGTGGGTGTGAAACCACAGCGTAAGGCACTAATGCCGGGGCTGAGAGACAACAATAAAAACGTGAACGATTTATTAATGAGTAACTCTTTCTAAAGGAGTGTATAAAACTGTGTAAATAAATACAAATTATTTGGGTAGTGTCTATATCTACTAAGTCTAAAACAAGTCTAAAAGAAGTCATTTGATAAAAAAAAAAATCAATACAGACCGTTTGGTTGGTGTTGTAACATAACAAAAGGTTACTGAATGAGAAATAACCAAGACGGAGGTTGGAAATGAAATGGAAATCTTTATAACATTAACAAAATTCAATACTTGCTAGCGGTGTGAAGACGGTGACCGCTGCTAGTGGTGACTACTTGGTATATTTTTCGTTATTTGTCGCACGCCCCACCAACTGGACGAGTTTGGCTCAAGGCCTTTTTAAAGAGGGATCTGGATGCAAAGCCATTGCCCAGACACGCCCGATGGCTCCAAAAATGCCTCGAGCCTTGTCGACATTCCCCTATAGCAGGGCGCCTCAGGCGCCAGGCGATAAACCTACCCCTTCCGAGGAGGGTTAGAGCCTGGGGGTACCGTGCCCCCTGAGACTCAAAAAGGGTTGGTCACGTGACGGAAATGCTGAACTTCTACGGTATCCACGTCAGGCAACCTCTACCAAGTGAAACACCACCAAAGGCAGTTAGTATATTTTTCACCCCCTCACAATAGTGTTTAACATACTTAGGGGGAATGGGATATACCCATTAATATTTATTGGTAGGGCATGTAACTGTTGGTTTCTTTGTTTAATGGAATATCAACATTCGTGGGTTATTTAATGCCAAAGCCATCCTTGTTGAAAAACAGCATTGATACAATTTAATAAATTGCTGGGAGGATAAGGGGTTTCATACCTTTCCTAAGTGCATTTGTCCGAGAGTGATCAAAATAGCGTGACTGGAGTTCGAAATTGTTTATTTCGAGCTTGCAATCAAATACTTAAGCCATTATGCCCCACTGATTGTTGAATGCCCAGTCGGCTGGGGCTGCAGAATACACTGACTGCTTCTCTGCAGAGGGGTGAGACTCCCCCCCCCCAACAAGTGTCCTGAATATGACACTAAACAATCTGATGGTGAGGTTCCAGTAATACTGGAGCTTTGGGGAATGTAAGCAACCACTCATTGCCATCGCTCCCAGGTTCACTCTGGCCTGGAGTGGTAGCACTTGATAGGGTCCTTTTTATAGGTCAAATAGAACAAAGATACTAAATGGCATTGCTTGAAATAGAACTGTTTTGACATTTAACTGCGTGTGAAGAAAAACTGTACTTATACTAAACTGAATTGGCTGAGTTAGAACTGTTTGATTAAACTGAATAGCTTGAAATAGAAATGTTTTTGACAATTAAACAGTGTACTCATGCTAAACTGAATTGTTTGAAATAGAAATGATTATTTGTATTAAAATGGATTTGGCATTAAATAACCTACAAAGGTTGATATGCAAAAAACCCAACCAATCATCTAATTGTTGCAGTATATTTGAGGAGAAAAGATATGTCATTTAAAAGTGTGCAAACGAATGAATAATGTTGAATAGAATTATTAGTGTTAGACAGTAATATATATATATATATATATATATATATATATATATATATATATATATATATATATATATTGTTATGTCCCATATTTGTTACTCATATTTTGTTTCTCTCGCGTTCGGATGATGGTTTTGATATTTTGGTATTCCCTGTCCCGGACACGTCGTCAAAGGTTACGTAAATGAATAAAAAGTTATAACTCGACCTGTTTCCCGAATTGGCTCGTAGTGATATTTCATGGATAATAATAATCTAAAAAAAAGGTATCGACAACAAATTAAGGAATTATTGCACGGAAACAATGTATCAGAATGACCAGCAAAATAAAATTAAACACAACAGCCATTTATAACAAAATATAAAACACATTTATTCAGTTAACATTCAACTAACAAAATAATATAAATACATCTAATACAGTTCAAATAGAACCTATCTGAAGAATGGTGTTTAACGCGAATATTCGATATATAGACATGATAGAAATTATGTTCTATCAGGCTTTTTTTTTCTTTTTTTTTTTTTTTTTGAGTTTGAGTTTTGTTTAACGGCATATCAACCCCTGTGGGTCATTTAATGCCAACATTTTTTTTTTTTTTGCCCATTTTTCTGCACATGGTCATGCCTTTTCTTCCCGACAGCCCACGCTGCGTCTCTCTTCAAGTGTTCATGTCATATTTCTCTGTTTCCAATCCTTCACGTTCGCGTGTCTCTGATCAACTGTCACGTATCAAACTATCCCACTCCCGCCCTCCTATTCACGCCGGTAGGCAAAAGGGGTATCATTCTTTTTACTCTAGGGGTTTCCGGTCTACAACCTCTCACTACTCCTCTCCCAGGGCGTCTGTTGGCTGCTACTCTGTGAAACGTCACAAATATACGTAACAATATATATATATATATATATATATATATATATATATATATATATATATATATATATATATATATATATATCAAGATTTGGTGTTAAATGACCCACAAAGGTTGATATGCCATAGAATACAACCAGTTTTTCTCACGGGTCTCATAACCTGGTTTTGGTTGTATAGTGAGTCTTGGGCATACAAAGCTGGTGGATCCCATCCCTCACTAGGTCTCCAACTGGTTTGAATTCAGAATTTTCCTTCTCCTAGACTAGTTGCTATACCAAGGTTAAATAGCCCAATCTATCATACTATTTACTCATTGCTGGGTGGGGAAGAATAGTTGAATTCATACCTTTCTTGAGGGTATGAGCGTTATATGAAATACAAACAGGCTCGTCTAGGATGTGAATCAGACGATAACCATTACGCTACGAGCACTTCTTAAATTTACGTACGAACTTTGTGCCCAAGACGATTAATTTAAGTAGCATTTAAGAAATGCATGTTAGAATAGTACTAACAAATTTATCGTCATGTTCAAGGATTCCATACTTAATTTTCTTGAGCTCATCCCCAAAATTCCTTATGTATTTGTAGAATAGAAAACTTGTTTATTTATTAAACCCAAGATTTTCTCTCACCATTTTTATTGTTTTGACTTGTTTATTCAACCCCGTTACCTGCTTCCAAAAGCGATACATATCGAGGCAAGGAAGCTTAATGTTTTAAGAAAATTATTTCTATCTTACACTTGAATTTTTTTGTCTGAACAACTAAACCTTTTGATAGTTGTAGAAGCTTATATTTTGTCACTGATGTTTGTTGAATTTTAATAAAACAATGTTAGTTCAACAACACTTAGTCAGAATTTGTATATAGGGAAATGCCTGAGTTGGGCGTGTACGACTTATGTGTGTGTGTGTGTGTGTGTGTGTTGAAGATGCACTAGATTCACGAATAAGTACATTTGTACATATCTATATACAAATATATATAGTTGTCATTTACTTAGCTTACCTTAGTTTAGTACAAGGCTAGACGTGTAGAGTTGCTAATGAGAATCGAACTCATTATAAATGGTCATCTAGTCAACTATTATATCACATAAGGTACCCATACAAATGTATTTACTCCGGCCTTTCGTTACGGTCAGGATGTGAGACAAGGTTATTTTTAAGTGGGGTTAAGCTGGCATTTTTTTTTTTTTGTATTTCTTTTGGTCACCAAACCAAGCCTAAAGAGCCCGGTCTGTCCTACTATTTACCCCTTGCTGGATTAGATGGATTCATGCCTTTCCCAAGAGCATTAGCGCGAAGTGAACGCAAACAGCTTCGTCCAGGAATCGAACTCCGTTCTCTGATTCGATTTCCCACAACGATTACACTAAATGCACCCATGCGAATGTATGTGTTGCTTTGATGTATCTATATATTAAATTTTAAATAAAAGATGAACGTGAACATGTCAATATGGTAAGTAGATGAATGTGTATTCATATGTACGCTTATATTTAAAGCAAACTAGAAATGTATGTGCATAACATTTTGGAGGAATGTCAGTACCACAGCCGGAGCAAATAATTGTAAATTGTAATAATGTAATTATATTTGTTCATTTATTTTTTTTTTTAATTGATGTAAATATCTTTCCTAATAAACATATGTTCAGTGTATTTGCCTTCACATTCTGTAATTGGTTGGTTGGTTGCTTGATTTTGCGGCATGTCAATCCTTGTTGGATTATTTAATTCTGAGGTCAGTCTTTTTCTTCTTTTTTCTTTCTTTTTTGCTAGAAATTATATGGTTTAAAGTAAGTAATGTTAATTATCATTTGTAAACAATTATAGTTTCAAATAACAATTCTTAAGAGAAATAATTCGCTAAGATTTATGTCGTTTCAAGTATTCCTAAAACTGATAAGTGTCCTGGTATGACACTAAACTTAATCTGAAGGTGAGGCTCCAGTTCTGGATATCCAGGAAGTCTGGAGTACTCCTTCATTGCCCTTACTCCCAGATCCACTCTGACCCAGTAAGGATTCAATCCATGGGACAAATAGATATGTTTAAAAATTATTCGTATTCGATAGGATCGTGTGCAAAAAAAATCTCTCAAGAAAGAACAACACGAAAAATATAGACATACACGTACAGTGAGTGCGATTCGCTAACCTCCAAGCACAAAATAGCCTAAGACAGGTTGATATGCCGTTTAAATCATTCAATCAATCTAATTCTAATAATTTTCGAACAGTTTTATTTGACCCACACATTTCTTTAACGGGTACTACTTCTCGAGATTAGAGTTGACCTGGGACGAAGGTATAACTTCTCGCTCCCCACATATCCAGAACTGGAGCCTCACCACCAGATACTGTTTAGTGTCATCTGAGATACTCAATGT
>OY757905.1:84222845-84234409 GCA_963585895.1 Sepioteuthis lessoniana
TCTAGTCACAGTGAAGAGTTGTGATAAAACGAAACAGTCTGTTTGTGGATCACAGTCTATATATATATATATAAGCGTGTTTTATTGAGTAATAAATGTGTCTTTATTATTTTATCATAAGTGCTTAAATGAAAGTCTACTGCCAAACTACACACACACACACACACACACACAAATATATATATATATATATATATACATATATATATATATATATATATGAGCGATTCCATAAGTCCGAAGCCCGATACAGTTTTTAACTATTTTTTTATCTCATGTTTTCACAGAATTATTTTCAATCTATCTGACATACAGAAGTATTGAGTTACGTGTATTAACAAGAAAGAAGATTGCTTTGAAAAAATATTTTTGGGGTAAAATAAAAATTCCATTCCTAAATAACGAAGTAATGATTCGTTTTTCAAGAGCCGTTATTTCTATCTTTAAATAATCACTTAGAAGCCTTTTTTTATAATTGATTTATCATTCAAATATATCGGATAAATCAAACATATGCGACAAAAAGAAGAGAAAATGGGAGGATAAAAACAAAAAACAAAAGCAAAGAGAAATAAAAAGGTCGAAAAACCGGTTTTTTTTAAACTGGCAAGTGTAACACCTATAAGTGGGTGATTTTATTTCTCAGTTAATTTTTTAGGGCATGAAGGCATCCACTTGTGTGTGTGTGTGTGTGTGTGTGTGTGTGTGTGTGTGTGTGTGTGTGTGTGTGTGTGTGTGTGTTTCTGGATTTATTTTATTTTATTGTTATCAGTTTTATTTATTATTCCATCCCCACAAGTTTACCAGCTTGGCTAACAGACTGTTATTAGTGATTTCGATTCTTACTGAGTACCCTATATGCTTCTGACCTTGTGCCAGACAGAGTTTAATAGATGACAACAAACTCTGAGTGTAAGAGATTTTTTTTTATTTAGAAGAAGAAAAGTAAGATTCACGAAGAATTCTTTTTTAGCGCCTTCGTGCTGATTCTATAAAGATAAAAATCAAAAACATGAAAATAAATAAGCTAAAAGACGTTTGAAAATTGCTTTACTTCATTCACTCTTTTACTGAAATAAAACGTGGGCACCAATTCTGTTTTTATTTTCTGCTGTCCTTTTTATCAGTTTAAAATCTAGTCTGACACACAGAGACATTCAAACGTTAAATATTATTCTAAGTCTTGTATGTCAGTGTTTTTGTTTTAAATCAAATAAATACTCGCGCCTTAGTCATTTCGCTTTACAATACATTTGTGTTTATGTTTCAGCAGGGAACTGGTCTAGGTTCCGCCAAACTTCTCCTGATGTGGGGGAAAAGAAATCAACAGGTTATTTTTTTGAAATACATGAAAGTGTCTTGTGACGAGTGATTAAAAGCAGATGGTCTCCAGTTAGCAACGGACATGCGTCAGACATTAAGGGTGAAACACTTTGCCCTAGTTGCAATTGGTTCGTGAATATTACCTTTTTTTTTTAGATAGACCAACAAAAGATTTCAACAGGGTATCTTTGTCAATTGAATTAAATCCTTCCAATATTGCAATTTCATTTCCTGTTTTTCTATTTACTCTTTAAAATAGTAAATCTGTTTAACAACTCCATAAGTGACACCTGTGAAAAGGTAAGTTAACTGAGAAATCTATACAATTCATACGCTTTCACAGACACACATAAATACCCACACGTGCATTGATGTTTAAATCTCTTTACCTATGTTTCCCATTAACGCTCAGACGAAGGGAAGTCCGCGTGGTGTAGTGGCTAAAGTGCTGGACTGCGGCCATGAAGTAAGCGAGTTCAAACCCAGTTCACTTTCAGATTAATACTCTTGCAAAAGGCATGAAACTGCTTATCCACCCCAAGGTATAGGTTAAATAGTATCATTGCAGTTTTTCTATAAAGATTACTTTGGCATTAAATAACCTACGAAGGTTGATATGCCATTAAACAAAGTAACCTAACCATTTACTCTCCTTATACAAACACGAGCATGACATTTTAGTAAGAAAATATTGTTACGTGTTGTTACGTTGGTTATTTCCTCGCTAAATGTTATTGGAAAATAAAGGAGAGAGAAGAACGAAGATGCCGTAAGGTTTTTATATGAAGGTTTTTAATGGCAGCGTGGAATAAAGGGTTTACGTTTATGCTGCAAGTCTCGTAGGAAGGAAGGAAGGAAAGAGTTATGGATTTTTAGCAGCTTCTTGCCTGAGCGAAATGTGCATTGTTACGGTTAAGGCATTGTTGAATGTGTAAGTGACGTATGGTCGCCTTAGGTGTAGCAAAGGTCGTGTTTGCTGGTTAAGGACAGGAATGATATCATCATCATCATCATATCGTGCTGGCAGCACAGATATCCCTGACCCTCTCTCGCCACTCCTCCCTGTCGTTCATCGCCCTAGGTAGGTCTTCAGGACAACAACCTGTATCCTCACATAGCTGCTGAATGTACGTTCGAGCTGGTCGTCCTGCTTTTGCGCGGCCATGTGTGGGGATCCATAAGAGTACATCTCTTATGAGTTCATCTCTGCTTCTCCAGCAGTGTCCTGCATGTCTGGTTCGTCTAACTTGAATAGTTTTCGTGATAGGGGGCAGGTGGCCGTACAGTTGGTGTCTTGTGGGGTGTTGCTGCCAGGACTTGTTCAGGATTACACGCAGCATTCTTGTGTAATTGCCATCTAGTTTCTTCTCCAGCCGTTTTGTTAGCGTCCATGTAGTGCATCCATATAGCAGTATCGATGTGACCGCTGCCTGGAAGAAACTGCGTTTCATTTTATCGGTTAGGTCTGATTTCTATATAATCGATAGCCTATTGATAGCTGTCCATGCTTTCGTTAACCTCGTTTCGATGTCCTTTTTGGTTGATTCGACGCTGCTTCCTAGGTACGTGAATTTGTCTACTAGTTTAAGTGGGGTTCCTTCTAGAGTGGAGATGTCCCCCGTTTGGTTATAGCACATATATTCCGTTTTGTGTGCATTAACATGGAGGCCTATGCTTGCTGCTGCTCGTTCCAAACTATGCAGAAGTGTTTCGGCTTGGTCAGGTGTATTTGCCAGTATCGCTATGTCATCGGCGTAGTCGGCGTCGGTAATTGTTGTTGTGGGGTATCTTCTGCTTCTTCTCTTCGTCAGTTCGAAGCCATTCTCTTTGATTTTGTCAATCGATATTCTAAGTACGTAGTCTAGACAAATGATAAAGAGGTACGGGGCCATTGTGTCCCCTTGTAGTACTCCTGCTACAATGTCAAAGTATTCTGTGTCTCCATCCGGTGATCGTACTTTTACTTTAGTGTTTCTATAGAGAATCGTTATTGCCGCTACGGTTTCTTTAGGTATGCTAGTAGGATTTATACGGTTTCTTTAGGTACGCTAGTAGGATTTATTCCATCTTGTGGTCCTGGTCGTTTGGGGAGAGAAGCGTGAATGTCTCCAGAAAATTTTGCCCAGGGAAGAAGTGGCTGGATGTCTGAGCGAAATTTTGCGTCGCAGTCGACATAGCCAAAGTTGAAGGCGACTTAAAGTTGTTCCTGTGTGAGGCGGATTGAATTCATCTAATTCTTAATCAACTGGGAACCCTTGGTCTATGAGAATAGACTCAAGAGGTCAATAAATTAGATGGCTTTCTTCGTGGTGTCGTAATGCTGCTACTAATGAAGAGAGCGGACAGTAAGTACGTCTGTCCTTTTTGAAAAGTTCTGAGGAAGAAAGTTTGGCGGGCTTTCCCCAATTTGGCGCTGCCCGGAAAAATGGTCCGGGATGAATACGATAAGTCATCTTCATTGGGTGAAAATATGCGTCGACCCTAACAGTCAAATTAATAAACGCGCCAAACAAAAATACGTTCTTTCTGCTACAACATGGTGGCTAGCTTGCTGTACTGCGATATCGTAGTCAGTTCAACATCCAGTCACGCTTTAGGACTAATATCCTTGAGAAAGGTATGAAGACCCTTACCCCCACCTACTCTGTGTTTTGATAGTACCTCTACTGTTCTTCTACAAAGATGGCTTTGGCATTGAATAACTTACAATGGTTGATATGTCATTAAAAAAAAGAAGCCGAAACACACACATACACACACGCACACACATGTACAAAAGCTGCTGAAATGTTCTCACACCAACCAAGATGTCAATGATTTTTTTTTCTATTTACTTAAATTGTTTTGAAATCGTTAAAAAATGATTGTTGATCGATTTGTAGATTTTTAACAGTATGTACCCGTCTTGGGTTATTTAATGCCGAGACAGGAGAAAATCATCTTCATTATAAATCTCATTTACATTTTTTGAATAGTTTTTTAGATGGAAGCCTAACAGATTTTACCACTCCAGGTCAGAGTTGAACTGGAAGTGACTGCAATGAAGGTGTACTTAACACTCCCCAGAACTTCAGGACTGGAACCTCACTACCAGATGCGTTTTAGTGTTATACCAAGAGAAACAAATAGCCAAGTATTCTACACAGTGAAAGGAATATATTACCACACGGACAGGATGCGACACAAGGTAATTTTTTTATGCGGAGATTAACAGGTTTGAATTCACAGTTTTCTTTCTCATGGACCTGTTGCCATGACAAGACTAAAGAACTCAGTCTACCCGACTATTTTAACTATAGCTAGAGAGAGAATAATAGGATTCATACCTTTCCCAAGCTTACTAGCGCATTGTGAAATGCAAACAGCCTCGTTCAGGATTTGAATTCGAGTCGCCATGTCCATTTCTTACAAAGATATCCATTACACTACGAGTTGCTCCTAAAATATATTGAATATGTTGAATGTACCTTTGATGTAATTTACTAAGTTTTGCTTGGTCTAGTATACATCTTTCAGGTTTGGATTCTTTGTTTAATGGCATATTAACCTTTGTAGGTTATTTAATGCCAAATCCATTCTCCGAGAAGAACAGTAGTAGTACAATTTAACCCATAGCAGAGAGGATAAGAGGATACATCTTTCAGGTGCTAACAGTACTAGTTGGGTGTCTCGTCACAGGACATACCTCGAGCCTCAGGGGGCCGTCCTCCCAGGCTTTAACCCTCCTTGGAGGGGTTAGGTTTATCGCCTGGCGCCTGAGGTGACCCTTTTTAGGGGAATGCCAACGCGACTCGAGGCATTTGGGGGAATGTCGGGCGCGTCTGGGCTACGGCCCTGCACCCGGACCCACCTTAAAAAAGGACTTGTGCTACACTCGTTCGGTTGGTGGGACGGCCGACAAATACCGCTAACAGTACCTGCTATCACTAAGAGAAGTCACTCATTTAAATACTGAGCAGCCTTATCTCTGCTTATTTCAGTGTTATGGTGTTGACCAGTGCTTTTACTATGACTTAACCGTAAATTTAGTATGTATACTTTATGGCTCAAGGTATTTCCTTTCTTAGTTTGCCCAAGAACTTTTCAGCGCTCATTCGTATATGATTGAGAGAGAAATGGAGGGGGGAGATTGACTAAGGTTGATTTAGTCTGGTGTAAGGCTATAATAGTTTGCGCTTAACTGAGGTGTAAAGGATATTGTCGTAGGAAATGGGTACGACGACCCGAGTTCAAATTTCGGAGGAGGCTGTTTGCATTGCACAAAGCATTAATACCTTTGTAAAAGGTATGAATCCAACTATCCTCCTTCAAGCAGTGGGTAAAATGGTAGGGTAGACTGAGCTCTTTAGCCTTGGTATGGCTATCGGTCTTGGAGAAGGAAAACTCTGAATTCAAACCTATTAAACTCCGCATAAAAAATTGACTTTGTGTCGCATCCTGCTCGTGAGGGGGAGGTGGTAAATAAATACCCTAACGGTTTTTGTAAAATGCAATTCGCGCATCAGCCTTCCAAATCAAAGTTCCCTCTCTTAATTTATGAGTATGGCTGGAGGAAGCGCATATAGATACTATTTTGTGTGCATATGTGCTGAACTAGTCATAAGAAATTCAATACTCAATGACAACCGCCCTGTCGATGGAACTTGGAATACTTCAACTAAATCCCTTGCAGAAAAGTAAGAACTTCACAAAAAGAGGATGTCCTGAGTAGTGGGGCTCCCGTTTTGGAATTTCGCAAAGTATGAAGTCATCACTTCGTTGCTATTAGTCCCAGATCCACTATGACCTGGAGTAATAGTACTTCTTAGGGTCTCATGAAACTATGTGCCAATTATCTGCTGTTAGAATAGTTCCTTAAAGCTAAATTTTTGCTAAGGAATATCTTTAGGTACTTGGACCGATTTAATTACTTGTGAAAAATGACTTCAACAATGGTTGACATGCCGTAAAACCAACTCAACGACAGGATAAATGAAGAAATTTAGGAGTATATATATATATATATATATATATATATATATTGTGTGTGTGTATTTATCATTGCCTCCGCACGAGCTAGATAAGACAAAAAGTGTATTTTTTAATTTATATATATATATATATATATATATATATATATATATATATATATATATATATATATATATACTATAATAAAACATCAGTTCATTTGAATATTTTTTGTCTATATTCTAAATCAATTTTTTTTTTTTGTCTATATTCTAAATCAATTAAATTTTCTGGTTTCGTTTTGTTTCGTTTTGTTTTGTTTTATTTTATTTTATGGCAAAGCAGCCATTGTATATTATTTAATGCTAAATCCTCTTCATAGTAAGTAAGTAACGTTGGCGACCGTTCTTTCTTCAAGAAATTATTGAATTTTTTAAATATATAATATATCTAATACTAGCAAAAATACCTATCGTAGACTGGATTCAGAAAGTACCTTCAAAATTTGTACTCTAATTTATGAAAGTCACTGCTTCGATATTATTGAATGTTTTGGAGCGGAATATCTGCAAAGTCTTATTACCAGGCTTCAGCCGAAAAATTATAATATAGTCAAATATATTATCTGTGAATTTTTTAAATGAGACCTGATGTGTATTATTTTGGTTATGATTTTTCGGACTGTTGTCTTCATATTTATTGTGGTAAGCTGAAACAACGTTTCGGTCGCTGTATCCCCAGGCCTTCCTCAGTTGTCCCTTGTTTATCTGGGCATAGAAATGATTCAACCTGAGAAATCGTTATTAAAATTTGACTGTTGATCAAACAAGACATTCAACAACAGTCCGAAAAATCATAACCAAAATAATAGTCTTATTTACTATTGAATTCAATACTCATTTATCCTAATAAAAATATTATTAACAATCATGTAGATTATATATCGATACCTATTTTTGTCACTCAAAGGAAAGGAATGTCAGTTTTGTGTAAAAGAGGTACTTCCTATATAATCTTATTCTTTATTTCAATATTTTGGTTTATAAACTGAAGCAGCCATCACATAGACAGCGGCTTTTGCATCTTATATGCAAGTAAATAAAAGTTTGAGGAAAATTATAAAGACATACATATTGCAATGTTTATTCAAGAATCACAACTAACACTAACAATTAAAGATATATTATCATTGTAATTTAACATCTTCGTTATAACTATTTATGATACTTAACAAATAAAGTATGATGTTAGCAAACTTTGTATCAAGGACATGGCTGAATAAGATATAAATATGATGTTAAAAATACAGAAAGTAATTAGAAAAGAAAAATGAGAAATAACTAAAACTCTGAAACATAATGATTTATCAGATCAGTTAACTCTTAAAATATGTGATTTAGCATTTTTCCCAGTTGCAAATAATCAAATCGGTATATACTGCCAGATGAAGATTATGACTTCCAGTAAACATCAGCAATATGATTTTAATTCTATTAAAATCGGAGGTATATGAATTTTCAGCAGGGGTGTCTGGCCCCATTAACACCCCCAGTCGAAGTGGAAATTAAATTTCACATAGCTCATTGTCTTTCTCTTATAAATTCATATAAGAATACATACTTTGTTTTTATGCATTTTTACCCCCTTTCGTCCTATAGATGCACACACACACACACACGTTGAGCTCAATTATATAGATACATATATTCGTATATTTACATGTATACTCATATATATATATATATATATATATACATATACGAGGATCATTAAATAAGTTTCCTCACTTTTTTCATATGGGCACTCCTATTGATAGTACGCACATGAAACTCTAGTCTCCTTTGAAGTAATCTCCCCCGGCTGCAATGCACTTGTACCGTTCCAAGAACTCCAGCAAGGCCCCAGGGAAGTCCTCTTGTGTGAGCATGTCAATGACCTTCGTCACAGCCTCTTTCATCTCCTCAATTGTCTCATAACGACAACCTCTGAGCTTAGGAAATAACCAAAAGTCACAGGGAGCAAGGTCTGGACTATAGAGAGGGTTAGGAACTGTCTTGATGCCCATCTTGGTCAAATAGTTTGTGACAAGGATGGGGTTGTGGACTGGTGTATTGTCCTGGTGGAAATGCCACTGACTCGATTTGAAGAGTGCTGGCCTCTTCCGACGGAATCTCTAGCTGAACTCCCTTAAAACCTCAACATAGTATTCCTTGTTGACTGTCTGTCCAGTGGTAACCCAGTGCATGTAGATCATGCCAGTGCTGTCAAAAAACCGGATCATCAAAAGTTTGTGGGTGGATTTGCTCTGTCTGGCCTTCTTGGGTCTAGGAGAGCCAGCATGCTTCCACTGGGAACTCTCTCTCTCTTGGTCTCTGGGTCATAGCAGTAGATCCAGATTTCATCGCATGGCATTTTTTTCAAGTTTGAAATAGAATTTTATTGCATATCCTTCTTCAAAAGTCCAGATTGCATTTTTGAACTTCACCAGCTGTGATAATCAGGCTTTAGTAGGGTGTATTCCAAATCCTGCTGTAGCTGTTAATTTGAACCTGAAATCATAAAAATTGGCCAGTCATCTCATCAGATGTATAGTAATAACATAGTGAATTTTCAAGAGTCTACGACAAATTGAAATGCCTATACAAAAAAAAGTCTGGAAACTTATTGAAGGCACCACGTATATATACATGTACGCTCATATATATACATATAAATATAGATATACACCCCCACACACAAATGTATACACACATATATACACTCTTATAAATATGCATATATATACCTGTACGATCATATAGTTACATATAAATATGCATATATACTCATATATATACATATATATACATGTGTATGAATATATATGTATATATATATATATATATATATATATATATATATATTATCATACAACGTGTGAAAGCACGTGCGATACCCTAGCCTCATCAGCCGCCAAC
Organism: Sepioteuthis lessoniana; assembly: GCA_963585895.1. NCBI lineage: Eukaryota > Metazoa > Mollusca > Cephalopoda > Myopsida > Loliginidae > Sepioteuthis > Sepioteuthis lessoniana. The sequence goes on from OY757905.1 coordinate 84,232,076, forward strand.
CAGGGTGATAACACAGTTTCGGTTGCTCAAGGCGGTACTGCCACTCCTGGCGCTACTGAGCAGCTTTTGCTATCCGGTGGCAAAAGCTGCTCGGTAGCGCCAGGAGCGGCTACCGAAACTGTGTTATCACCCTGGTTGGCGGTTGATGAGGCTAGGGTATCGCACGTGCTTTCACACGTTGTATGATAAAAAAATATATACATATATATTCATACACACACACACACACACACATATATATTAATATATATATATATATATATATATATATATATATTCACATAGATACTTATAAATACATACATATATATACATATATACTCATATATGATAGAAATACCTGGAAAGTTGAATAAATCAGACACTTGGCTCAAATTTAGATGTGTGATATTTCATTCGGCTTTATTTCATCTTCACGAACTTCTTCAAGAGAGAAAAAAAATTTTTTTCACTCTGTGCCACCTTTCTTTTATAATTTCCTTTTACTTTTCCTTATCATTTGCCTCTTAGCCCTTCCTCATCCCAAATGCAACCTAGACACCACAATATAGATAATTTTCAGCGCCATTAAATTATAGTCAATATCTTTTTCATGAAACAAGTCGTGCTAAAACTCCTTTCACACAAACCCTTCCCAACTTCTTTCTTATCAGCTCCCTAAAATCTATCTCCACTTTCAAAACAAAAATCTTTAATGTATCAACATTTGACTTTAAATCCCTCCCAACTTTTACTGTTACTATTATACCCCCTCCACTCTCCTCACATTCTTTTTAATTTAAAAAACACAGAAAACAGTCTTGAAGAAGTTCGTGAAAATGAAATAAAGCCGAACGAAATATCACACATCTAAGTTTGAGTTAAATGTCTGATGTATCCAATTTTCCACATATTTCTATCATATTACTAGATTCACTGCAAATCTATCTTTTCAATATTACTTATATATATATATATATATATATATATATACAGAAGAATCCTATATATATACTGATACATATATACATACATATATGCACATATACATTAAAATCAGAGGTATTTGAATCTTACTCAGAGGCGTTTACCCCCATTAAACCCCCTAATCGTACTGGAAAGTAAATTTCATATAGTTCATTACCTTTCTCGTAAAATTTTACATTAGAATACATTCTTTGTTTTTATGTATCTTCCATGTAAACCGGATCTATTTGCACTTTCAAGAGGAGGGGCTCTGCGCCATATTATAAATCTTATTAGGGGATTAAATATTACTATACGATGGTGAAAGTTTGGAAATCTACTTTACTCAGTGCCTACTAGTTATGACTTTATTTTCATTAAAATCGATGATATTTGAATTTTCAACGGACGCGTTTGCTTCCTTTAAACTCTTCTAATCGAATTGGAAAGTGAATTTCATGTAGCTCATTGTCTTTCCTGTAAAATTTTACATTGGAATAAATACTTTGTTTTTATGTATCGACTATTCCCTTTTGTCCTTTGTACAAACACAGACATATACACAGATGTTGAGCTTCATTATATATATATATATATATATATATATATATATATATATATATATATATATATATATATATATATATATTAACAGATTACATCAAAACGCTATGCAATCCACATGTCCTGTCGATCGATAGATGATTGTTAATTGTTGTACTTGTTCCAGGGGAACTTTCACCTAAGCAGCACCTGTTGCCTAAATGGGGAAAGGGTTGGATTTATTGCCAGGGGCTTGAAGCAGAACTCTGACAGAACTGAGATATTTTTAGACCCGCCTTCCCGGAGGCTTGCTTTCTCTGAAACGCCCACTTTTAACTGACCTTGTGTCATATTCCAGCTCTGTGGAGGTGGGAGAAAGGCCTATATTATTTGTACTTACCAATTAAACCATGAACTGTTCGTACGTTCAGCTAGTAGAAAATTACCCCAAAAATGTAATGAATAAATAGTAAAAATTTTGCCTTTCTATTGCTGACTTTTGTTTTACGTCTTTAAGTACGTGATTCAAGTGGGCGTATCTGTTTTGTGTGGATCGAGGTAAGGATACATTTGATTTAACCTTAGTACTAAAAAAATTTTAATAAATAAAATGATTATCAATACCCGATTTTAAACGCACCTTAATTTCAAGCTTAAATTCAGAAAAAAAATACTAGCAAAATATTTCAAACAAAACCTATATAAAATAGATCGGTAAATTTAACGGCGTTGTTAAATATTATTCACTTAGAGCAAGGGTGGATAAACTTTTTTTGGTTTGTTTTTTGGGGTTTTTAGGCTCCCCCAGGCCGCACAGAACAGTGCAGCGGGATGCATGCGGTCGCA
>OY757905.1:84234609-84359609 GCA_963585895.1 Sepioteuthis lessoniana
GCATGCGGTCGCAGTTTGCCCACCCCTGACTTAGATAATAAATCACTGAAGGTACGACTATTTATCATCCGTCCCACCAACCGGAGGAATACGGCACAAGGCCTTTTTAAAGTGGGTCCGGGCGCAGGGCCACAGCCCATACGCGCCCGGCATTTTGCAAAAATACCTCGGCATTCCCCGAAAGAGAGGCGCCTCAGACGCCATGCAATTAACCTAACCCCTCCGAAGAGGGTTAAAGCCTGGGGATGGCCCCCTGAGGCCAGAAGGATCTCCAGTGAGGAGGTACACCCGACTGAGCCGTGCAGTCGACAACACGGCCGGCCGAAGTGCGACCCACCAACTGGGGAGACGCACCAAACACGGTGGGGTGGGGGTTGGCCGACTGCTGAAGGTGCAACTGGCGTAAAAGTTATTGTCATAGAAAATGAATACAGCGAACTAAGTTTAAATTCTGAACTAAGCTACTTGCATATCACTTCACAGACTGTTTCTCTCTCGCTTAACTAAGAGCAACCGGTTTAGAAGGAAGAAAACTCTGACTTCAAAACCTCGACTAGCATATAAGAGTAACTTGCAGCGATGCAGTAGCAAAACCAGGAATTAAAGTTCCTTAGGTAACCCGACGCTGAGTTCAGCCTTATTCTGGCAACCCCTTTCTCTTGGACAACATCGGTGCCGTGAAGAGAAAATGTCTGCTGCTTGCGCAACTGTCGGTCTTCCATACAACCTTATCCAGATTTGAGTCAAGACCCAGGCGCAGATCCAGAGGGTCTCGTGATAATGATGAATTCCATACGTTTCTCTCATAAACGACGAAATCTTTTACTTTTGTTTGTTTTTGAGTTTGAGATATTGACTTCAACCGTGTTGGGGAGATGAGAACCCAAGAGCACCAGTTCAAATCACTTGAGTGAATGAGAGAGGAAAAAAAAGGAAAGTTAAGGAAGCAGAAAGCAAAGAGAGAATAAATTGGAAGAAAAGCGAAACTGAAAAATAAAGAGAGAGAAAGAACCCAAAGTGAAGAAGAAAAGGAAGAAGTCTGAAGTATAAAAAGTTGTAATCAAAGTAGAACAAAAGAGAGAAAGAACAAGATAGAGGCATGCAAAGATTAAATAGTCTAATCTACTTAATTATCTGTAAGAAATAGAATCACAAATATATTTTAATTTCTCTCATGATTTTTGGAGAAAAATGACAAAATAATATATTAATATATGCTTACATATATTCACTGTGGGAGTTCTTTAATTATTTTTATTAATAGTAGCATCTCTCCAGTAGCATACGGCATATAAATTCCCAACACTTCAGTTAAACCGCTAGACTGTAGAGCAAGCAATTTGTTTAGTGGGATGAAGGTTTGTATAAGATCTGCCACATTTGTTGGATGAGCTGATAACAAAAGAATAGTACAGATTTTCCTTACATTTCACATATCTTTAATTCAGTCATTCCTACTACTAGACCGGTGACCTACCACGGTTAAAGAGCCTAGTCTTCTTTAAGTTTCTCAGTAACTTGGTTTTGTTGTTGGGGTGCTACTCACGTAGCCTGGCGTCACCCATCCCTCTCCAGGTGTGCTCTACATTTTTCAATAGATTATAAAGAAACATTTAAAATATTTTAGATAAATAAATAACGAATAGATAACAAATAAATGTGTTATTGTGTTTTATATATAAGTCGATTAAAGAAGTCATCGAATTCTGAATTTGAGGCTTAAAGTGAACGTGCGATACGACCGGAAATATGTTATTCAATAAATCCTATTGAAATCCTTTTAACCAAAACAAAAAGAGCTTGACATTGTGTGGTGATGGGAAATTTTTAAAAGAATAAAGCCAATGAATTATTGTTCCCTAAGGAAGTGGATCAGTTTCGAGGGATGAAATTCGAGGAAATAGCGACAAATTACACGTTGAGGAATTGTTTCCGGTAGAAATGGAGTAAAGAGGGGTTGTGTTTTTTTATATCAAAATTCATTCATAGTTCTCTTTAGCAAAAAAAAAAAAAAAAAAAAGAAAGGAAGAAAAAAGCAAAAAAGGAAAAGAATAGTACAACTACGTTTTTGAGCAGGTGCGCTGGAAACACCTCTTGATAACAAAAAAAAAAACAGATGGAGATTTAATAGCTGTGTCTGCTTTGTTATTATCTGTAAAAAATAAAATCACTGATATATTTGAATTTTTCTCATGACTTCTTGGTGAAAAAATTAAATTGCATATTTATCTATATTCACAGATTCTTTTATTATTATTATTTTACTCCTTGCGAGTTTTTCACGCCAGCTTTTAGTTGGTGTTTTTTACTGGAGTCAGAAGTGACAGCAAGTCTCCCTAGGCACCCAGACTCCTGAGAATTCGGACCGATCTTCTTCTTCTTCTTCTTCTTCTTCTTCTTCTTCTTCTTCTTCTTCTTCTTCTTAATAATAATAATAATAATAATAATAATAATAATAAGTAGCAGTAGTAGTAGTTGCAGACGCAATAGTTCTCCAAATTAATAGTAGTACTTTTTTAAGTTGTACTACTTTCTGGTTTTACGACTGTATCGCTGCTATTTCCCCTTCCATGCAGAGTTTGAATCCTGAGTTTTCCTTCTTCTATACTGGTTGCTCTTAGCAAGGTTACCTTTTTTGAAAAAAATAATTTTTAAAAATCCACAAAGGTGAAGGTGGTTCATTTTTCTATTTTGAACTCGATGAAAGTCTGTCTTCGATGGGCATTAAACTCAGTGTTGATTCACAACCTATTTACAAAATTTCTATCGTAATCAATTGCAAATAAATAATTCATATTAAATATTTATCTCCCTTGAAATTGATAAAACCAGAGCGAGTATGGACGAAGACCCATATTTGTTAAGTTCAAGACTAGATTTTAAAAATTAAAGCAATGCACTAACAAAAATCTCGATATGATGTTCCGTTCTAGCAACTGTGGTAACGTGCAATATCACTCATAAATAAGTACACCCCTTACAATTTTTTATAAAAAGTTAATTTTCTTACAACTAAAAAATAACAAGATTTTATGATTTTTAGTGTAGCATTATACAATCGAAGCGGATGTTATTAGGTATAATTTATTACCAAATTTTACAGAATTGAAACTCTTCAACCAAAAATATAAATATATAAGTAAAGTAAAATGGTGACCGTAGTCGAAGGTGACCCGAAGGTTCACTTTTCATTAGTTACTACACTGAGGTGTAGGGGAGGGTGCTACTCCTTCCCCTATACTGCTCCACTTTACCCTTGATCGGTACCTTATAATGCTGTGTTAAACAAGCCGGCATCAAGTACCATTTTTTTAGTTTTTGGTATGGCTCAATCGGGGATTGAACCCCGGTCTACTGAGCCACTGGCGAACACTCTACCCAACTATTATTACAAAATTCAGATGATTATGATAGTCCAGGTTCTCCATATGAGAATGACTTACTCGAAGCCAACTACTGTCAGTTTAACTTTTGTTAATGATAAATTCTTTGGTATTTTATGTCAAAGTTCATTTTGAAACCAATTTTTAGGGTTTATTCTTCTTCTCGGTGTCTCCTTCTTGTGTAGAATCAACCTGCACAACTGTGTTCTTCTAGTTTCCCGTGTATTCTTGTTGAAAACAAAGTTTACTATTTCTTTAAGTAAACTTCGAGTAGACCACCGCTTCCTCTTCTTAGATGAATAACTTTCTGTTTCAACTCGAATTTTCTTCTGTTGAGCCTTTTAACACATTTTCTGAACTTGCCAACAGCTTCCTTTGTCGGCAAAAAGTTCAATAATACCGCCTCCACACCTTAGACTCAACTTTCTTTTGAAGGAGACAGCATACCAAAACCACAAATAGCCTGCAATAGGCTTATTGTTTCAACAAGTGACAATAAAAACCCTATAAGGAAAAGAGGTTTAGCCTATTGCGACTAAAAAGGCCTATTTTGCTTAAGCCACCTTGCTTAAGAAAAAACTGCCTAAAGTCGAAGACGAATAAACAAGAAGCTCGCAAAGCAAATGAAGCGAGCCAGACAGAGCTTCTGCTCGTGCTGAAAAAAAAGAGAGAGAACCCTTGTGAGTCTCACTTAAATAACAGTAGAGGCGGGGACGAACGGCATAAATTCAAAACAGCAAATCAGATTCGAGCAGACATTAACTGCCGAATTTACAATTTCCAACATAAGGTCTAAAACATTCGGCTTCAGGTTACCCTTAGTGTACTTTTAACCAAATGTATTCATACTCCATTTCAAATCGATATATGGCTTGTTCATTATTTGCAAGCGATAATTTGGTTTGGTTTCTTTGTTTAATGATATATCAACCTTCTTGGATTATTCAATGCCAAAGCCAACCTTGTAGAACAGCAGTGATACTATTTAACCAATAGCTGGGGGAATAAGGGGGTTCATACCTTTCCCAAGGGTATTAGTCCAACAGTGAACGTTATAGTGCAACTGGAATTCAACTCACTTAAAGGCTGAAGTCAATCCCTTTAGCCACAGTGATTCCGCCTTCAGCGTTAATTTATAGACACTTTGTTCTGCTAATTATAATGTGATCTATTTTCTCCCTCTTAGATCTTTTTTTCTTTTTTTCTTTGAGTCTTTCATTCAATATTTTTATGCTTCCTCCATAACTGTATCTTTTTGTAATTCCTTCCTTTTATCTTTTCCCAACACCTTCCACGGTGATGTTAGGAAGGGCAATCCAAAGTCAAGAGTAGCAGTAGCATTCCAAAGTTCTCTTAACTTAGCATAGAGTTTGTTTTTTTTTCTAAACATTCAAAGAGCACCATTCCGATTATCTCCAAACAAGTTATATTTAAAACTACTTAATGTTCTCTTGAATTTCTAAGCCTAAATGCTGTATAAATTGATAAGTATATTATAAGTATAAGTATATAGTATAAATTGAGCGTAAATGTTTCACATATTCTTTGTTTAGCCTTTTGCCTAACGATCGAAAATAAGCTCAATTTCATATATTTGTGAAGTATCATTATCAACATTAAATCATTATTATTATTATCTAACTATTTTTGGAAATTACTTAAGTTATTGATCATCATCATAATCATCATGTCGTGCCGCCAGCACGGATATCCTTGACCATCTCTCGCCACTTTTCCCTATCGTTCATCGCCTCCGGCAGGTCTTCTGGGTTACATCCTGTGTCCTCACATAGCTGCTGTATGTAAGTTCGGGCTGGTCGTCCTGCTTTTGCTTGGCCATATGTGGGGTCCATAGGAGTACGTCACTTACGAGCTCGTCCTTGCTTCTCCAGCAGTGTCCGGCGTGTCTGGCTCGTCTGACCTGTATAGTTTTCGTGATGGGAGGCAAGTGGCCGTACAGTTGGCGTCTCGTGGGGTGTTCTCTCCAGGACTTGTTCAATATAGCCCTCAACATTCTTGTGTAGTTGCCGTCAAGTTTCTTCTCCAGCCGTTTGGTTAGCGTCCATGTAGTGCATCCATATAGCAGTATCGATACAACCGCTGCCTGGAAGAAACTGCGCTTCATTTCATCGGTCAGGTCTGATTTCCATATTATTGAGAGCCTATCTATAGCCGTCCATGCTTTCGTCAGTCGTGTGTCGATGTCGTTTTCTGTTGATGAGTCGCTACTTCCTAGGTAGGTGAATTTGTCCACTAGCCTCAGAGAGGCTCCGTCTAGAGTGGTAATATTGCCCGTTTGGTTGTAACACATATATTCAGTTTTCTGCGCATTGACATGGAGGCCAATGCCTGCTGCAGCTCGTTCCATACTATGCAATAGTCTCTGCTTGATTAGGCGTATTCGCCAGTAACGACAAGTCATCAGCGTAGTCGGCGTCTGTGATTGTTTTTGCGGGGTACCTTTTGCTTCTTTTCTTAGTCAGCTCGAAGCCATTTTCTCTGATTTTGTCGATCGAACAAGTTATTGATACTCACCAAAAAGTGAGCGGACAGGTAGATGCTTCTCTTACCATTGACATTTCACAGAGTAACTCTACATAATGGGATTTTCTTTGTTGAATGAATGTTTTAGCCTTAATCCTTTTCTTATCGAAAAATCGTATTAGGGTCATCAAGATAGAATATGCACCATTTTGGGGCCTTCTTCTCAACAGTTTTATTTGCATACCACCCCTCTCACAGAATATAAATCTATATAACACTGAGGCCCTATTAGTTATTTACTAAGCTTAGCTTAGATGTTAACTCAGACATGTAACAGCGAAATGTGATTTGAAAAATTTTGAAAAATAACTGCGTGCGTTATGAGAATATTACGTGATGAGAACGAGTGTCAGTTTAACAAACTTTATTTTGAATTGTTCCACAGAATATTTCTTTTGTTCCATATCCACATGGAACTATTTTCCGTTATTTCTATGGGGCGTTTTATACATTTGGCTCTATTACGCCCTTTGATTCCGATTTGACTCAGAAACTTCATACTCGTATTTCTACAGCTTTCACGATCACGCTGTACCCTTCCTTTTCCAGCTCTTTTTTAAGATCTTCGTATTTGCTGGTTTTATACTCGTGCCTTTGATTTATCCAGTTTCCATATGGTATTAATAGTTCTACCACGATGATTTTAAAGTTTTAAGTGACAAAAGAACAATGTCTGGTCACATACCTTTGCTGGATATTGTTTTGGGGTAATTGTTATGCCATCCTGGTAGGTCGCCAGATACCTCCCAATCTCCATTTGATCCAAGAAGGTTTTCACTGGGTACAGCTCGATGCTTAATTGTTTGCTTAGGGCCAGCGTATATTCTGTCCCTCTCAGAAACAAATTTCTGGGTTGAAATAAGTAGTTCTAATTTCATGTAGTTCTTCATAAATTTAACCAACTCTTCCAATACTCTGTTGTGCCTCCAGATGTATCCCCATTTCCAGGAGCTGTCTTACAGGAGTTGGGGACATGCTCCAATGTTTGTGGTTTATCATTACATAAAGGACAGGTAGGATTGCTTTCTTTCTTCGATTTAAAAAGATTATGTTTAGAAGAAAGCTGGTCGTACGTGGAGCATATTAGAGAACTCAACCTGAGAGGAGCCATCTACCATATATTGTTCCAAGTAAAAGACTTTTGCAAGGTCTCCTCCCAGTTTGTCAATTGGCCTTGTTGGGATTGCTGAACTCTTTTTAGGAATCTTTTATTGGCAACCTCTCTCCTTACATCCTGAATGACCATATCCCGGCGATTTTTGCCGCTAGTTTTTGACCACCGTTGCTTTTCATTAGTTATGAAAGCTCGTTTCCCAGTTTGAGTGTGTTCTATGATGTCCTTGAAAACAAGGTTGTCTTTAGGACTTCTTATGGTGTCTCTGACTTTCCACTTCTTTCCTGTTTTAAATGTAGGCTTTGGTGATTTTATCACTTCGTCCTTTGAGTCATCCAGCATCATTTGGAGTCTAATTTTCCAGATTTGAATTCCTCCACAATTGATTTGAATGGTAATTTTAATTTTGCTTGTCTGCAGTACAAAGCAACATCAGACAAGTCTGGAGGTAAACCCAACTATTTTCGGGTATATCTATTTATCTTAGCTTCCATTGTACTTGTCGCAAATTCGAATACGAGTAGCGGCCATAATAACATCGGAATAAATATATACTGAAGACATCAAACCTTGAATTTTCCTTGTAGAGGACAGCGATCAATCTTATGGAGACCTTCTTGTAATGTTCTCGGTGTTTCTTTCGCTTGATTAATATCTTTCAAGGACTCAACAAACCAACGTCCCAAACTTTCACCGGTTCTTCTGACTCAGAACTGATAGAACGGCCAATGTTGATGCGTCTATGAGTAGAGTCCAAGAGAGAACTTTGTTTATGAGTTTGTCTTTACTTCATCAGCAGTGCCCAGAATATCTTGTTCGTCTTACTAGGAAGGTTTGTGAGATGGGAGGCAAGTACTGCTTTGTTGTTGTTGTTGCTGCTGTTGTTGTTGTTGTTGTTGTTGCTGCTGCTGCTGCTGCTGTTTGTTTTTGTTTTGAGTGCTGCTTCCAGCATTTGTTCAAATGAGCCCAAAATTTCACGACGGTGGATAAGTTTCATCTTCTAAGGAGTTTCAGGACTGACATATAAGTTAGGATTGTAAAAAGACTCCAAGCTCAACGTTAAAAACACTCAGAAAAATATGAATTCGACAACTGCTTATCTCAGCTAATCGCATTGTACTGAAGGAAGAAGAAATTTTAAATGCTTTTACCATGTCTACTGGATCCCGTCTGAAAGGCAATCAAATGGCTACCCCGCAGCTTTTCTTGTTCTGTTCTTTCATTTATTTCTCTCGGCTCCACCTAGCTCATGATGGAAATTTTCAACAAGTCTTTAAGGCAAGATTTTTTCAATAAATATTTGTAATAGTAAAATGATTTCAGTAGAAACCCTTTTGGGATATTTCGTTTTTCATTTCAACAATATCCAAGAAAAACCTGCACATATAAACCAGATGTTAGGACAGAGGACTAAATGAGGTGCACTAAGTGTAACAGTTATCGTCGTAAAAAATGAAATCGTTGACCTAAATTCAAAATCCTGGATGAGGCTGTTTGCGTTTCACTTCGCGCCAATGCCTTTAAGAAAGGCATATGAATCTATTGGTTCTCGCTCCATCTATGAGTAAATAAAGGACTGACTTATTTCTTAAACCCTGGTAAAAGAACCAGTCAAGAAGAGAAACTCTGAATTCAGATCCCCGCTTAAAAGTTGACCTTGTGTCACATCTTATTCGTGGGGTTGGGTAAATACGTACATACATAAATAATTTAAAATTAAGTCAGTAATGCAATATTTTTTGCTTTGTTATTATCACAAAGAAAATTTTTGAGAACGCCATCTAGCATTAATTTTAGCATTTATGAGAGACGAGTGTGTGATAACAAAAAAAAGCAACAAATGACATAGATGTAAAAAAAAAACACTATCCCTTGAAAAATAATATACGGAATTTTCAAATAATTTTTTTTTTTTTAGTTTTTGTTTATTTGTTAATTTTCTGTTTGTAAAATATTACATGAATAATATTGCAATAATTCTCAGATTTAGATTAAATTTTCGATGTATTTTGTAAAAAATTGAGAAAATAATTTTTAAGTTAACAAACCATTTTTTTTCTATGAAATCTCTAAAAAATCATTTGGTTGCTAAGAATATTCACTTTTCTAAAAAGACTTGTTTCTAAGTAATAATGAAATTAAATAATAATGAAATTAATAATAATTTATAATGATACTCTCACTAAATAGTGAAATGTTTATCATTAAGCCAATTATGTTGTACTTTGCACTTATATTATTTCTCTCAAGATCATTGTGGAAGATAATAGAGTAGAGTATTTTCAAACTAAAATCAATAAATCCTTAAAATGACGCCTAAAGAAACAGAGAAATCAGAAAAAACACTATCAAAAAAAATATTATAATATGCTAGCAGAAGTACCATGTCCATAATTGGACTAAAAGGGTTTTATGAACATCAGTGAGTGAGGTAGATAGAGATGAATATGCTAAGAATTAAAAATGTCCTTATTTGTCATTGAAAGATTTCGCCTATAAATCCAAATGAAAAATATTCTTTTATCTTATGATTTTTTAAAAACCTCTTTTTTCTTTTTTTCTTTTTTTTTTTTTTTTTTTGTCTACGTTTAATTAATAATGCAGAGATCCCTTCTAATCCGTCATTTCAGTTACCCGCTATTAAACCAAAAAATGAATAATTCAAACGTGATCATTAATAACGGCCCAAAAACAACAAAGTAGTGATGCTAATTGTTCGAATATACCAAAAAGAAGTCATAAAGTGTTTCTTTCTCGAAAAAAAAATCGTTTGCTGAAGTTGTTAAGATCTATCATATGAACAAATCTTCTATTTATCGCTTGTTCTGTCGACAAGTTTTAGTCGGCACTGATTGTATCCCAGGGCATCCCTCTACCCACTTCCCTACCGCCAGAAAAATGGGGTATACTGGATATGACTCTGCATCTGGTTATGAGGCTTCAGTTTTGATGCTCTGGGGAGTATGGAGTATGGAGTACGCCTTCATTGCCATTACTTCCAGGTCCACTCTGACCCTGTGTGGTAGCAGCTGTTAAAGTCCAGTCTATGGGTTAAATAAATCTGTTTGCAAATTGTATAAGAAAACCTGATATCAGATAAACTTGAGCAAAATAACGTAAGAAGCTATACAAAAAATGTAAATATGAACGTCCAATGTACCCAATTCCCTAACTTGTCGGCATAATATAACCCTTGATGGGTTATTGCCGTCAAATTCAATCAGTTAATCTATCTTATCCATCAGAGTGTCGATAGAAATTCCCCCAAGGCCTGGACTAAATCAAATAATAAGAGAAATAAAATAAAAATTAGGATTTTTAAAATTTCATATATTATTTTCCTGCGGTAATTTTGTTGGTGTTTATCATAGTGTGTGTGTGTGTGTGTGTGTGTGTGTGTGTGTGTGTGTGTGTGTGTGTGTTTTCGTACGCTAAAAACCAAGCATACTGTTAGAAGATATGCTGTTTGTTAAATAAATAACAACTCCACCCCAGTGAAATTTACACTTATTTTATTTACATTTACCTCAAACGTGGGTCAACCAAGATTAGAACCATTTTCAGTCATTTGCTTCAATTTATTGAATAGATTTAAGTTTCAAAATTACAAAGTCAAAAGGAAATGTGGCCGATGTTCGAATATACTTAGCGACTTAACAATATAAAAAAATGAAAGAAATGACTGAAAATTAGTCTTATCTGAAATATGGATGTAACTATTATACTTGTATATACCTTTTAGATAAATTCAAATAAAATCAATACAAATTTTAATGGTGGTGAACTATAAAGTACAAGCACTGAATTTGTTATTAAATAGTGTTGTTAAAACGAGGCATTACGGAAGATTTACTTTGGTTTTATGAAATCCAAGAAATTCTGTGCGTGGGAAATAGGACTCGTTTTCCACGACTTGATGGGGGAAATATCTGATTTCCGTGCCGAGAAGCTAATCCTTTACGGAACAACAGTTGAAATTTAATTTAACCTGGCAGTCTGTCATTAAATCAAACTTTTCAGCCTTTTTTTGTTACTTTTAAGGGTTTTTTTCCCTAAAGAATTGCCGGTCAGGAAAGTCATCACAATTTTCTACATTTCAATAAACAAGAGAAACTGACAAATTCTTCAATAAATTTCATGATCAAGTCGTGTCAAACCAAACCAGAGACAATTTGATATGTAAACTGTTGGCTTTTGATCTTTTATTCTTTGTTCTCAACGCGAAGAAACTACAAAATGCAAGAGTATCAATTACTTTCGGAAGCTAACAGACAGCCAGAACATATCTAGCCAAGATAATATATATATTTCCCCGAACAAGATCCTTTTAAGTTCCATATAAAGTTTCTCGGTCAACTGCTTGTTAGATTTTTTCGTATGCTTTGTGAGTCTTATTGATCTTGATCGTTACTGCCCGACCCTGTTTGAAACCAGAAAAAAAAAGGAGTTTTGATTGCATTTCCTCCCTAAAAAATAGAAAAAGAAAAAAGAAAAGAGATAAACTCGAAAAGCTTAAATCGAATCGTTTAAAAAGAAACGATGCGACCAGTAGATTTTTTAAGTATATACGAGGTTAGTCTTGAAAGTAATGTGACTGAATTTTATTTTTCAGGTTGGCAACTCTCATTGAAAATCAGTTGTTTAATGTTCACTTTGAACAAGCATGAAAATATTCAGAATACGTGGAGGTGGTCCTGTGGCATGATATTTTGGTTTCGTTTCGTTTCGTTTCGTTCTATAGCATACAAACCATTGTTGGTTATTTAATGCCAAATCCTGTTTTTACATATACATTAAATATATGATTTGTAAACACGTTTTGTAGATACACACAATTAAATGATCAAACAATTCTATTTCTAACAATTCAATTTAGTATAATTCAACCAATTTAAATGATTCCAAATATTCCTATGTATCACTAACAATTCAATTAAGCATCAGTCATTTGTTTACACACTATTAAATGATCAAACAGTTCTATTTCTAACAATTCAATTTAGCATGAGTTATTTGCTTGCATTTAGGTCAAATGTCAAACAGTTCTATTTGTCCCATAGATAGGACCCTTTCTGGTGCTACCACTCCGAGTGAGAGTGGACCTGGGTGCCTCACCATGAGATTGTTTAATGTTATAACCAGGGCACTTGTTGCGGAATGATCTTACCCTTCAGCAGAGATTCAGTTGGTATATTCTACAGCCCAAGTCGACTGAGCTAGTGGCTTAATGGGTATCGTGCTGAACTGCAGCATCGTAGAAAACAAGTTTGAACTCAAGTCGCTCAATTACGTTCATTTTCGGACTAATACCCTCGGGAAAGGTATGAATCCCTTTATCCCTCCAGCTATGGGTTAAATAGTACCACTACTGTTTTTCTATAAGGATAGCTTTGGCAATAGATGACCCACAAAGGTTGATATGCCATTAAACAAAGAGCCCAAAGAATTCGCATTCGGTTGAGCAACGTTGGGTTATCAATGTCACGAAAAATGGAACGCAAAATCAACTCCTGAGTCCAAACATTAGAACAATGCGACAACATTTAATACAGGCTTGTAAAGATCAAATTCTCTTCCAGGTCTCTAGATAACTAAGAGACTGTGTAAGATGAAGCCAGTTATTACTGATCGGTCACTTCATCAACTGAAGTAAATACAAAACTGACTCTCATCAGATCTGATTGACGTTTAACGGTAAAAATAGTGATTGCCCGGCCTAAAAAATGTCTTAGAAACACTAGAAATACTTAGAATACTACCCCTCCAAATCTGGAATATAAAGAAATGAAACATTTGTTCGAAATATTTATTTTAAGGAGTTTTTGATGGTATCTGAGATCTCCGAATAAAGCTAAAACCGTCTTCCATGGTCTGTACTATATAAACGATAAAAAAGAGAATTTCCTTTAAATCCCAATCATTATTCCGAACTTTAATAAATACAACTTCATGTCTTTTATTTTTAATAATAACCATCTGACAAGCTGTATGTTACATGAATAAGTACTGCAAGTAACAATAGTAATTTGAAAATATTAGGGGAAAATCAATTTAAATGTCCTCTGATCCATAGGTGAAAAGTACCTGTTACCCAGCGAATATGGATATAATTATCTTTGAGCAGTGAGTTCGATCTTCACTGAGTGCTTTGTTCTTGTGTTATTGTGCCAAAACTCTGCTTAGTAAATAACATTTTTTAAATCGTTCATTAACAACTAAACAGTTTTTCATTGTGATTAATAATTTTAACATGTATTAACCTTCATCTGCGGTCAAAAGCATTTTTTTTTTTCTGCTTTTGATTTTTTTATTTTTTTATTTAAAAAAATCTTCCTAAAATTGGTTGATTATCGGATTACAAAAAAATTTTCGTTACCGAAGTGATAAAAATATTTATTCGAAATTTTGGAGGGAATACATTTTTTTTTTTTATGAGGAGAGGTGTTTTTGTATTTCGTTTTTATTGGGGGGGTCAAATTTTACCCGTCATTAATATTTAGTTTATTTGAATTAGTTAATGAAGATGTTAAGGAATGATTTTCACATTTCTAAAAGATAGTTCCATCGAGAAATACATGTTAATCACCTTTTTATGACGGAATTAAGAAAGTGTACATACAGAAGTATTGTCATTCTGCTGCCCGTACTTTGTCTGATTCACTTAATTTCATAAGAATTGAACGAATAACTTCCAAATAGATTCCCGTAAAAAAACAACACCTTCATCCTCACACCCATTGTCACACAACACGAGTTAGAGATCATTTTAATGACTTTAAATCTAATGTCATTTTTATCTGATTCTGCAACCAAAGCATGAATTCTTTTATTAATCAATTGTTTTTAAGATTGAATATTTTATAAACAAAAATATTGTATAAATATTACGTTAACTTTCAAAGGTCAAAGGTAAATAACAGCTTTATAAATTGAATTTTCGCGAAATTTTCCTTTCATTGGTCCTTGTAAGCTATTAAAAGGTCTTTAATGAAATCTATATTATAATGATCCAGTTTCTTTGTTTAATAACATATCAACCTTTGAAGGTTATTTTACGCTAAAGCCATCTTTATAAAAGAACAGCAGTAATACTATTTAGCCCATAGCTGGAGAGATAAAGGTTTCATGCCTTTTCCAAAGATATTAATCCGAAAGTGAACATATTAGCGTGACTGGAGTTCGAACTTGCTTACTTCGAGGCCGCAGTCGAACACTTTAGCCACTACGCTTTCGTAATGATCCGATCGTGTATATGATATAACGAAATTTGAACTTTATTATTTATCCAGGGAAATAACAATTAAATGATAGTTATAGTTTATCAATTTTTTATTCGCAATTCATTTTAATAACGTCATAACGCTGAACGTCATTTTTTAATTATTCTCGATATAACGTAGTGCGCTCTGTAATGCTAATTAGAATCCTTCCCTCCTTCCTAAATAGAAGTATCAATACCATCATTGACAGCTGTTAACTCTGAAATGCTAATTAGAATCCTTTCCTCCATCCTAAATAGAAAAATACTCCCACTACTTGTATGGAAGCCTTCGAAACGAGGAGGACTCTTGCCTTCAAATAGATAAGGTTATGTTTAAGTGTACCGTGGGTGGATATGCTGTTGGATGGTACATGTCTGTTGCTCGTGCCTGCGCTGTTGGCGCTCCTCGTGAACAGGGTAACCGTCAATCTTGAAAGTTATCACGGCCTGATGTCACGTCAGTCACCATCTCGAATAATTGGCTGCATTCGGCGGTAGTAATTAGCGGGGAGTGCTACATATTTTTAGAACAGAATGGAGATGGTTTTTGAATCTCCAAATAGAAGCATTAATATCATTATGAGTCGTTGTTGTCTAATTACAAAATAGATGTAATTGTAGAAATTCGACATAGCTCTACCAAAGAGAAATAATTCGGAAACAAAAACGATGACTCAAATTCTCCAGAAAAGATGAATCATGGATCATATTGAACCCTTTGACTTCAACTCTACATCATTTATTTAATAGTCATTGACCAATACCGAAAAGCTAAAGAGCTCTAAAATTATGTTAACATTCAAAACAAAGGGAAGGGCTTTAAAGTAATTTGAGAATATTTTCCTTGAAGAATGATTTAAAGAAAAAATTTCTAAAAGCAGTCAAACTTGGGTGACGTTCAGTAATTGAGCTGATCGAGGAAACACTTGAAGAAGACCGAATATTTAACTCCCTAGATTCTTTCAGAAAATTATCTTTGCTATTCGGAGAGAGAGAGAGAGAGAGAGAGAGAGAGAGAGAGAGAGAGAGAGAGAGAGAGTCATGGGAATTCTTCTTGTTCTGCTATTGGTTCATTTCTTGTAGAAACATAGAAGATTGGCTTAGCTAAATCCCTTGGCGAAGATCTACAGTACATTCACTCATCAAATATCACCTTTGGGAAAGATTATTTTTACCACAACATATAATTATGTGTAAAGTTTTCTACCATTCACAGAGTAAAATGAGTTCAGTTTTAAACGGAAAAATTAATCCAATTTTTATTGATACAGTACAGGATGGCGCAAAATCAACGAAGATGTCGGAAATATCTTAAGGTCCTTCGTGACTTTTCTACCACTCTGTATAAATATTCTGGGTGTTTTGTAAATATAGTCTTGAACTAGATTTGTTTTCATCAAGTAAATAATTTTGAAATTTCTAAGCAAAATGTTTATTTGGAGATACCCTACAAACTTAAGCCTCTAAAAATAGAACATATCTAAAATAGTGTTTTTGAATTTAAAAGAAAAAATGGTCGGAACGTTGTTAAAGAAGAAATCCAATGAAAGTATGAGAGCAACAATTTCCAAATCAACGAATCACAAAGTCATTCACAGATAAAAATTCAATAACCAAAAAATAAATTAATGAATCACAAAATCCCTCACGAATGAAAATTCAATAAATAAATGAATAAATAAAAGAATCACAAAGTCGCTCACGAATAAGAATAATTGAATAAATCAACGAATCATAAAATAGCTTACAAATCTTTGATACTGGCCGTTAAATCAAAGAGCACAAAACAAAAATAAACCGTCATGAGCCGATTCCTATTTGTCTCACTATAAAATGTCTGTCTGTGTTTGAAATATGTTCGAGGTTTGTTTAAAACTTAATCGGCTCATATCTGTATGTTCTCATTCATGCATACATACGCGTACGTTTTTATACACATTATAACACGTTATTATCATCAGACCTTTTTACTTTCTTCAAACCTAAACATACAGAAGCACTGGTATAGAAAATTCAATTTTTTCACCTAATTTGCTTGTTCTTGTATCTTTGTAGAGAGACAATTAATAAGTATCTTTCTTAAAGAATGAGCATATAACTTGACAACTAAAACCATATTCTTGACTGCTTTTGCCTCTGTTATTTGAACAATAAAAATGTTATCACCTGACTATTGTTATTTTACTTCCCACTATCATCAAGTAAGCCTTTTTACTATTTTGTATCCCTTCTACATACTGCTTGTTCATAGAACAATATGTGCATATTTCTAGCTATTGGAACATGTTGGTGTATTCTTTCTTCTTTATACCATTGGTATGCATTTTATTCATATAAAAGGTTAAATGTTTTTGTTTGTACGAATGCATTTATCTTGTTTTTCCTTCCGTTGTGTACAGTGTTTGTAGATCAAAGATGTTCTCATACTAAAATTGATTCTTAGAGAATAGAGACTTGACTAAATATCTTCCTTATCTCCAAGCATCCCAATAACTTTGTTGTTGTTCCTATTCATTACAAGTTATATAAATATGTATTTACCCAACCTCTCCGCCACGGGCAGAATGCAACACAAGGTCATTTTTATGCGGAACACAACTGTCATGAACTTATTTTTCATTCTCCCAGACTGGTTGCCATACCAATGTTAAAGAGATAAGTCTTCCCTACTATTTACCTATAGCTAAGGGGGTGAAGAAATTTGGTTTATGGCTTTCCCAAGGGTATTAGAGTGGTGTGAATTGCAAACAGCTTTGTCAATGTTTCTAGTCACTAATTCCATTACCTATGAACATAACCGTTACGCTACGAGCACCTACTATTATGGCATGTCAATATGTATGTATCGTATTTTTTATTCCCATTTTGTTTTCCTTTTAACCCTCAGTCCGTTACACCATAGCACCGATTTACCGGTGCAAAGATCACACTCAGTAAATTTCGACTCAGAAGCTTAGGAATGAAAGGGTTAAATATACGGGAAATCCTGATTTCTAGAAACCAGAATGACGAAAACCTCAAAAAAAGCATTTATTCAGTTTCTCTCGGCAAAAGTTTGAGAAAAATGCAGTCTTCATTGATATTGTATTTCAAGTTTTTTTTGCTCTTGTTCATAAGGTGTTATGTTTGAACGAGGGATCGCCAAACGTATTAGACCAGACACCCCTCCATGGAATTCTTAAACCCACATTGACCTCCTGGCATTTACGAGGATAAATGAATTACTAAACATGCAGTTTCCATGTGCATTAGTGGAGGAAACTGCGTACTAAACCTTGCAAGACTTTTGTTCCATATCCCCTTCTCCATGAATATCAATATTGAAATATAGAAACACCAAAAGAAAACTGCCCTGTTGCGGGAGTAATAGTATCGATGAATAAGGATAGGCCGCATACGTTTGTAATCGTCTTTGATTAACATAACTCGCGCTAACAATAAGAGAGTGAGAAGTAACACAACGATGCAGATGAGACGTAGTTGAGATAAATTCAAAAAAGATTTTATTCTCGGTTGATGTACAGAGATTAACTATCATTGCATTTTTTTTCATCATACAACATGTGATACCCTGCCCTCATCAGCCGCCAACCAGGAGTGATAACTCAGTTTCGGTAGCTCAAGGCGATACTGCCACTCCAGGCGCTACCAAACAGCTTTTGCAACCGGACAGGATATCTAAAAGAATTATATATATATATATATATATATATATATATATATATATACCAGTGATTACATTGTTCATTTTCATTTTTAGTGTAGTTTGTGATTTTTAAAAACGCGTTTACTTTCGACCGTTGATATCATTACGCCCTTACAAACGGTGCTTCAGCATTCTCTGTTCCGATCTTAACTTTCCCTTCTGTATCTGTCGTCTATTCGGACGTTTTTCTTCGGTTTTATCTTTTTTATGCATTACTGCAGCAAACCACTCCAGACAAACGTCATATATAATTCTGCAGAAAGATGTCATTTTTGATCAATGGGATCCTTAAGATGGATGGTGAGTGAAAAAGAAAGCTCCTGGTCTAAGTTTTTCCATGTAGCTATCTGATTACTCTTGGGCCACTGAATTCTTGGCTTGCAAGGAAATTCTCCAGAATGCTGTTGCTCAGCAATGGGCTCCTGAACACTGTGGGGGTGTTCATTTGATTTACATTCTCCGTTAGGAGAATTACGTCGTTTGCACTGTAATTTGGTTGTCAAGTAATCGCTGAGGTTGCTGTTACTGCTTCTTAATGACTGTTCTGGATCTCTTTGAAGATGCTGCTCTTGTTTAGTGATCGTTTTGACATCTCTGCGAATGCTGCTGCTTAGTGAGCGTTTGACATCTCTATGAAGTAGCTCCTGCTAGGATCCATTTCCTTCTGACTGCTGAGTCAAATCAGCCACCGAGTCAGATTGGCTCGGATTGGTTAAGAAATTGATTTGCTTAAAAGTTGCTAATCAGTTGCTGATTAATCAGAAAATATTTTATGGCCTTTCATATTTTTTCTCGCTTTTACCCCAGAAGTGGTTACGTGGAACTGGTCGAGATTTCAATGTCTTCGCCATATAAGCAATAATTGTCAAGGTGAACACTTCCAGTTGGATTAGTAAAAGAAGTTTCGACAAGTTACGACAGCCCTATCTGTTTGGTTTGGTTTGGCTTGTAGATTATTTAATGCCAAATCCATTTTTATACATATAAACAGTTATATTTCAAACAATTCAGTTTAGCATAAATACATAGTTTAGTTCTATTTGATCCATAGATAGAAGCCTACCAGGCGCTATCACCCCGGGCCAGAGTGGACCTGGGAGCGATAGCAATAAAGGGGTACACTGCATTCCCCAAAGCTCCAGCATTACTGGAGTCTCACCATCAGATTGCTTAGTGTAATATCCAGGACACTCTTTGGGGGGGAGGGTCTTACCTCTCTGCAGAGAAGCAATCGTTCTATTCAACAGTCCTATTGGGGTGGCCTAGAATATGCCGACTGCAATCCTTATAGAAGGGTAAGACACCCGCGACACACAATAGGGTGTGCTAGATATGATACTAAACTAGATCTGTTGGTGAGTATTTATCTTGGTTGTTAAATACGAGATCGGTAGATGCACAAATATGGATTCATCCAACTTCCCAGATTTGATATGAAATCCTTTTATAGTGTGGGGGGAGGTATGCATGAATCGAGACTCATGCAGCTGACACAAGAGAATGTATCAAATAAGTCATCATCATCATCATCATGTCGTGCCGCCAGCACGGATATCCCTGACCATCTCTCGCCACTTCTCCCTATCATTCATCGCCTCCGGCAGGTCTTCAGGGTTACATCCTGTGTCCTCACATAGCTGCTGTATGTAAGTTCGGGCTGGTCGTCCTGCTTTTGCTTGGCCATATGTGGGGGTCCATAGGAGTACGTCACTTACGAGCTCGTCCTTGCTTCTCCATCAGTGTCCTGCGTGTCTGGCTCGTCTAACTTGTATAGTTTTCGTGATGGGAGGCAAGTGGCCGCATAGTTGGTGTCTCGTGGGGTGTTGTCGCCAGGACTTTTTCAATATTGCTCTCAACATTCTTGTGTAGTTGCCGTCAAGTTTCTTCTCCAGCCGTTTAGTTAGCGTCCATGAAGTGCATCCATATAGCAGTATCGATACAACCGCTGCCTGGAAGAAACTGCGTTTCATTTTATCGGTCAGGTCTGATTTCCATATGATCGAGAACCTATCTATAGCCGTCCATGCTTTCGTCAGTTGTGTGTCGATGTCGTTTTCGGTTGATGAGACGCTGCTTCCTAGGTAGGTGAATTTGTCCACCAGCCTCAGAGAGGCTCCGTCTAGTGTGGTAATGTTGCCCGTTTGGTTGTAACACATATATTCAGTTTTGTGTGCATTGACATGGAGGCCAATGCCTGCTGCGGCTCGTTCCAAACTATGCAGTAGTGTCTCTGCTTGATTAGGTGTATTCGCCAGTAACGACAAGTCATCAGCGTAGTCAGCGTCTGATTGTTTTTGCGGGGTACCTTTTGCTTCTTTTCTTAGTCAGTTCGAAGCCATTCAAATAAGTAATCTTGCATAAATCGATCAGCATTAGAAAATACGAGAAAAATTAATTTCTTCGTAAATGTGTCTGAAAAGAGATGAAAATATTTATATTTAAAAGGGGTAATTCAACATAAGACTAAGTGAAAAACTGTTTCTTTTCAAGATTGATAAGCTTTTCGTTACAAAGATTTAACTCAATTAATTCATTCTCTCTCTCTCTCTCTCTCTCTCTCTCTCTCTCTCTCTCTCTCTCTCTCTGCGTCTTGTTGAGAATAAAACTTTCCAAAGTTTTTGTCTTTATCTTTTATCTGTAGTCTGGGGGGTGGGCTTGTGGTGTAATGGAGGGAAGTGGGAATGGTGGACCCAGTTCAAACCTGAGCGAGGCTGTTTACATTTCACGTAGTGATGACAGTCAAGACCCTTGGGAATGGTATGAATCCAACTATTTTCCCTCCAACTATGGGTAAATAGTAGGGCAGACAGGGCATAACAACCGGTCTAGAAGAAGGAAAATGCTTAATTTAAACTATTTTGTAAACTTGGAGAACACATGATACATGAGTAACGCCCCAACAACCAAACTTACGGAACCAGATAGAGACTGTAAGAGTCCGAATACTTGCGTCAATCAATATAAAAAAAACATTAGTGTTGTGGTGGGTGTTTTTGTTTTGTTTTTGTTTTTGTTTTGGGTTTTTTGCGTGTGAAATCGAGAAAATTGTGATTTTATCAAAGAATTTTTAAATGAGTGTGCTTACCACGTGCTGGTGACATCATTTGGGAACAGGTTAAACAAGTGGTGTCGGGTTGACTAGCTGTTAGGGATCACGTGACAATGACTGTGACTTCGCCTATGTTTATCCGTCTTCCTACCAAGATTTGACATGGATTCATTTTACAGTTGGGAGCCATGCGCGAATTAAAATTTATGTGTGGCCATTACAAAAAAAAACTGCTTGGTCCTGTCGACATTTCCCTTTTCGAGTACCTCAAGCACCAAGCGATAAACTCAGCCCTGCTAAGCAGGTATTATTTGGAGGGAAGCCCTGGTCCCAAACTTTCTCACTTTCAGCACGGATTGCTCCCAAGCCTATGCTGTTAGATAATTCACGTGCATCAAACCAGTCCCAGAACGAAAGACATTTTGTTTAGTATATGGGGTGTATGAAGATTCAGAGTTATTAGTTTTAGTTTCGTAGGTTATCAGTAGTTATATCTGATTCTATTTGTTCTTTCTTTTCTCGCTCTAACATGTTGATTTTTTTCTTTGTCTGTAGAAGGCTGCAAAAGAATTACTGAAAGAAGGAAAATGAGACGAAGATACCTCTCAACTCAAACTTTATTTTGGGTTTAATATAACTATTCTGTAGCTTTCCTAGACAATTAGAAAAAGGTGGGTGATAAGTCCAAAGTCTGTGGATATGTCCAGTGGATTCAGGAAGAATTTTACTCACCCACAGAATGGTTGTTGAACCCAGAAATAAAGTTAGAATTTAAAAGGTATCTTGATCTCTTTTCTTCTTTCCATCGGTAATTTCTTTGCAGGCTTCTACAGACACAGAAGAAGCCAACGAAATAAGATTGGGTAAAAAGAAAACCAAATGGAGTCAGATATTAAAAAACCCAAAATCGACTATTACCAACCAAACAAGCCAAACTAAATAAATAACCTACCAAATCATCTGAAGCCCCTTAAGTTCTTTGTACAGAACGTTATCTTTTTAATTATCCATATTTTCGATATAACAGAGATAAATGCTAATTAGAATCTTTCACTCTTTCATAAATTGAAGAATCTATATTATTATGCATCGCCGTTACAACGGTAATCCAATAGGTTCCCGCATCGTCTAGTTTCTACCTATTTACCGGCTTGCCCATCCAGCTATCTAAAAAAAATTTATATTAAACACATACAGTCTTCCCACTTATAACAGATCAATATTTTTATTTATTCATTTATTCATTTCTTTATTTTATTCGTTAAACTGCATCTGCAATGTTTACTGAAGTAAAGAGATAAACAAACATAAGTTAGTGAAGATGTTCTCTCAGATATTCTCTTCCCAATCAAACTCTTCCGGGTGTAATAAGCCTCTGTGTATGTCAGCGTAAATAGGTTCAGACAAAGTTTTATGCGTAAGAGACGGAAGAGGTCGGGCAGCCGGGAATGTTGTCTCTACCCAAATCCGCTAAACTGACTGCTTGCCCTATCATTTCTGTAGTCTCTTCCCTCCAATTAGCGCATCTATCTATCTATCTATCTATCTATCTATTGTGTGTGTGTGTGTGTGTGTGTGTGTGTGTGTGTGTGTGTGTGTGTGTGTGTGTGTGTGTGTGTGTGTGTGTTCTTTCTTTATACTGGGTGATTAAAAAGTAACTCCTGATTTTTAAATTCTTATAATTTATTTCTTAACAATGATTTATTAGTATAATAAATTACAAATATTTTGAAATAGGAAAATACTATTTTCAATTACCTTGTATCTCTCTCTCTCTCTCTATATATATATATATATATATATATTCTTTATCTATCTTTTTCTCGTTTTCTATTTATACAAATATGCTAATTTCTCTCTCTCTCTCTCTCTATCTATCTATCTATCTATCTATCTTTCAATATCTATCCCCTCTGTTTCCGACTCTCTCTGTATGTATACGTATGTGTATGTGTTATGTGTGCATACATACATACATACATACATAAATATCTATCTATTTATCTCATCATCTCTATTCTCTCTCTTTCTCAGATTTTTTTTTTTCTCTGTCTCTGCCCGGTTACCACCGCAACTCTAATCAGATGTTCAACTTTGTGCAATGCACATATTTTTATTTATAAAGGTTACAATGTACTTTTATGGAAGTCTTTCTCTTGATGGTCAAACTATTTGAGATTCCTTCCTTACTTCCTTCCTTCTAAACAATCTTTAATACAACTGAGATATTTTTATTTTGTGTATTAGCTTTTACTTATCTGCACTGGGTAAAGAGTTCAGATTTGGATTACTGCTGTTTATCTTACACACGGTAACTTACAATAAAAGATAAATCTACCTATCAGAAGAGAGATTTACTAATTATATTTTTACATTATCTCATGAAGTTAATAGATTCCGGAAAACAAATTCCTCTGATATTTACAGAAAAAGGACACTTAAGAAATTTATCGATTTAAATATTCTTATTTTTGTCCAAACTAAGAAATAATTATGCCTAATTATTTTGCACTTGCAGCTTCCCAATGAGGAGCAAAGTTTCTTTAATGCTAAAACCTTTCGCTGCACCAGTTAAGTATACATAACAAATTTGGTTGCTCTACATCAAACCGTTTGGCAGTCCATAGAAAATAGACAAATTCTTCCCAGTTTTACATTTTTTAATTTTTAAGATGGGAGAGATCACGGTATGCACAGCTGATGAGAACTAATATGGTCGAAACGGCTATCCAGTGGTTCCGTATGTCGTGCGCAGTGCTGGGCGGATTTTCTGGTTATAGTAATTCAATTTATAATTCTTCCCAGTTGTTAATCTAGATTTTAATTCCACTTAAGTTATGTTATAAATACAAAGAGAAATTTAAGACCTTTTATTCTTCGTAGAATGTATGAAAATTCTAAATTGTTCCCAGCAAAATTCAAATTTGGGTCAGGCATTTATTTATTCAAGTCCACTCTTGACAAAAGCAAAACAAATCAAATGTATATATATATATATATATATATATATATATATATATATATAATTTTCTTCCTTTTGGGGCCACCAGATCATTTAACTCTGCCAGCGTTTAAAAAAAAAGTGATATTTTGGACAGTCATAAATGATCCATCATTAAAACCAAAATCCGAATGACGAAAATGAATTTGTTATTCTTATCGGATCAAAACATTTCTTAATAACTCCTTAAAGTTAGAGCCAAAATTCAATTATTCATTTTTGGATCAATAGGAAAGATCGCTCAGACCGTTTTGTAAATCGTTCTTCATTTTATTTCTTTTCTTTTGTATCCTATGATAATGTGAATATGATGAGTTAAGTTAAGCTAACACGATTTTTCACTAGATGAACGACATGTCATTTTACCACCCACAAATATACTCTACGATCTTATCATTTCATTTGTGTAGTCCCACATTAAATTATTTATTAATACATAAACTTATAAAAGTTCATCAACCAACCAAAAACTACACTGAGAATCTAAATATTGAACTTTGAACCAGATATCCGAATTCCAAGTTATCCAATGCGAATAAGAAATCTGTTGAGAGGATAGTGTAAATATTTTAGCGAATTATGCGTAACAAGTTCATAACGAAATGTAGCTGAATAGTCTTCTGGGAACTGTGATAAAAAGGTAAATCCTAAAATCAATTATGAATAAAACAAGCAAACATATAACAAATAACAGGAAGTTGGATTGGAATAGACGTTATCTTTTTATGTATTATTTTTGGTAATGTGCGATGATTTGCCAATGATATGTAGTATAAGTAGTAACCTTTATATGTGTACAGTGTACGTGAATGTTGTAGTAATCTTTTTAATTCTTTACTTGTGAGTCAGTCCTGAATTCCTTTGAGCATAAAACTTGGTTATCGTCGTGAAATTTTGGGACTAATAGTTTTAGTTCGGCGCGGAGAATCTAACGCCTGTCTTGGTTTGATTTGGTTTGGTTTTATGGCATATCAACCATTGTAGGTTATTTAATGCCAGATCTATTTTATACATATAAACAGTTATGTTTCAAACAATTCAGTTTAGCGTAAGAATAGTTTTTGGTTACACTCAGTTAAATGTCAAAACAGTTCTATTTCAAACAATTCAGTTTAGTATACAAAAACAGTTCCATTTCAAACAATTCAGTTTAGCATAAATACTCAGTTTAAATGTCCAAACAATTCTATTTCAAAAAATTCAGTTTAGCATAAGTATAAAGTTTAGTTCTATTTGACCCATTGATAGGACCCAATCAGGTGCAACGATTCCGGGTCAGAGTGGACCTGGGAGCGATGGCAATGAAGAGGAACTCCGCATTCCCCTAAGATCCAGCATTACTGGGACCTCACCATCAGATTGTTTAGTGTCATATCCATGTCGCTCATTGGGTGGGGAACGTCTGTCATATTCGACTGCAGGACTGATACTAACCAGTGTGGGGGATTTGGTATATTCAGATCCACTAGCATTTTTGGTGATAATATAGAGAAAAGGGAATTTACAACACACGTAGGTCGTTTTCTATTTTTTTAGATTTGGTGACACAAGTGGGCTATGGACCGTTACAGTAAAAAGATTTGAGTGTTTATGCCCTTTTAAAAACAAAATCTATTGGGAAAATACATTTCTTGAATTTTGATGTCACTATATGAACTGATGTAAAATTTGATTCATTTGTTAATGTTTGATTGTAATCAAAACAATATTTTTAATGTTCTACTGTATTAATTTTAATTGTACATTTTCTATTTATCTATAATTATTTGTTTTCGCCCAGTTATATATCAATTATTCCTTATATAAATAATTATCAGACAGTTGTGTGCTTTCAAGTACTCCTATATATTTTGTGGGTTTTTTTTACAACTTTTTAATTTTTTCCATTTCTTTTCTTTTGTTAACTTGTTTTAGGTTTTATTCATTTGCCATTTTTTATTCAACTTACTTTATCATTTCTTGTTCTTTATCATTTCTTTGAAGTTTTCAGGGGGTTTTTTTTTTACTTTCACTCTGTCATTTCTTTTACTTTTTATTTATTTATTTTTTATTTCTTTTCATTTTTTACTTTTTTACTCTTTCAATTTTTCTCCCTTTATCATCTCGTTTACGTTTTCATTTTGTTCATTTTTTTACTTTTTTTGTTTATTATTTTTATTTCTTTTAATTGTTCATTTCTTTATTTATTCTTTTTACTTTTTTCAGTATTTTTTCTTTTCTTTTATTTTTCAATTCTTTTATTTTTTTTTTTTTTGTTTCTTTTGTCATTTTGATTTTTTTTACTTTTAAATTATTTGACATTTTTTCATTTCCTTTACATTCGTCATGCTACTTGACCAGAGAGATTCAATGAAGAGAAATACTTGGGATGACATCCTGACTATCGAATATGGGAGTGTCAAATTCGTTGAGCTTTGCTGGCCGTATTCTGGCATACAACAAATCTCTTGGCTTAGATAAGGACAGTTATTCATATCCATAGTGTATCCCAAAGTAAATGGGCAAAGGGGATAATATATAACAACTTTATAAACAATAAAGAAAGAAAAAATGGGAAGTGTTAAAGAAGTGTATGTGTGCACAGATATGTGGGGGAAAAAACTCATTCACATACGTATATATACCATCTTTATGAGTAAGAGTCCAGAAAGCAAGAATTAAGATAGAAATTGTCCATAATAAATCTTTAACACTTAAAGGTTACAGTACAAAAGAAACTTATTTACAGCCTTTTAAACATATATTTAACAGAATATTTTCTCAAGTTTTGGAGCTCAGGGGAGTGCGGCGTATCCCTTCATTACCTTTACTCCCAAGTTTACTCTGACCCTGAGTGGTAATGATAGGGTGATAGTTAATTATTTTATTTGGTTGAAAATTATTTTGTTTTGTAAAATTGTAAGTAAGTTAAATCTTTGAGTCTAAGTGGACTTAGTCACAAAAGGCATGCACGTGTGCCAGATGAGCCATATCCAAATAGTTCTAGACAGGATATTGAACATAAACAAATCAAGTGTTTGTCATCTGGGTAAGAAATACAAGTTTATGATCGTATGATGCAATAATTAGGAAGATAACGTCATATCGAAAGGTTTAAGACATGCGTCTTTATAACATCAGCTGAATGAGATAATTAATTGATCTTGTAAGAAAAGGTAATTGAATTCAGTCAGACGGGATAGTGGATGCCACTTTGTAACTGGAATCGATATTCGCCCATATACCTTTTGAAGGTCTTCCTCTCTCTCCTCGTGTTTGCGTCAAACTGCTAGAATTGGAGACAGTCTGAATAAAGACTTTTTTTATTCGCCGGTTGTTATTCTTGAATTTGATTATTCAACATGATACGGTAACGTCACAGTAATATCTATTAGGGTCCCATCAATGTTCAAATAGAGCTGTTTGAAATTTATTTTTATTCGATAGAACCGTGTGCAAAAATAAATAAATAAATAAAAACTTAAAATGTAAATATCAACGTACACAATGCGATCCCCTAATTTATAGACATAAAATAAACCTAGATGGCTTGACATGCAGTTAAAATTAATCAATTAATCAATCAAAACATTTTAAAATTTAAACTTTTAGATAATCTTTTAAATAAAACAGAGTCGCGAGCCACAATCAACATAAATGCAGGCCCATTCGGCTGGAACTATTAAATATACTGTCTGCATCACTGCAGAAGGGTAAGACTCCCCCACCGAGTGTCCTGATATGACATTAAACCATCTGGAACTCTGGGGAATGTGGAGTACCCCTTCATTGCCATTGCTCTCAGGTCTACTCTGACCCGGAGTGGTAGCACCTGATAGAGTCAAATAGAAGTGTTTGACCTTTTAACTGTGTGTAAACAAATAACTGTCTAATTGAATTGTTAGTGATACGTTTCAATCCTTGGAACAATTTAACTATGTGCTAACTAATGAGCGATGTTGAATAGAATTATAACAGGAGGGCAGGATATGTTATCTTCTGTTTTATTGGAAGGAAGAAAATAAAACGAAGGCGGCGAGAATATTGATAGTTTTCAATTTGAAAGTTTTAATAACTGCTTGAGACAAAAGAACCCTTGTGCTGTAAGTCATAGGGCGAGAAACAGTTGTAATAGTTGAGAAAGAATAAAGTAGCTGAATGTCAGAGCATGAATAGAGTTGCGGTAGTCAAGCTATAATTGAGTTGCAGAATCAGAACAGGAATCGAATTGCTGTTGTCAGAGGCGAAATTTAACATCTAATTTAAATCATCTGAGAGCAGTTGGTCTAAGAGGGTTGAATGAATAATGAAGGATTGATCTCCTAGGCACAACTGTCCATAAATTAAATGTGCTCTCTTCATCGTGATTTGTTCTGCTGCTGGAGAGAAAGAGAGGACAAGTCCATCCTGCTCGAAAGATGGCTGAGGAGAGGAAGTTTCGCGCGCTTTCACTACCTTTTGTATTGCCCGGGAAAGTCCCCCCGGGCAGAATGGGATAAGTCATCCTCATTGGATGAAAATATGCGACGAGACCACAACGGTCAAATTAATTTACGCGCCAAACAAAAATTCGGAATTCTTTCTGCTACAAATTCTTAGTGTTGATAAGCAATACTTGAATCTCTTTAACTGTGTACCTAAATATGAATTGTTAGTGTTACAGAGCGATGCTTAAAACCATTTAACTGTGTGCAAATAAAACTATTTATGTTAGAAAGTAATATTTGAAACTATTCAGACGAGTGCAAACAAATTATTAATACTAGATAGAACTACTTGTATTTAGATATTTAGAACCATTTAACGGTGTGCGAAGAAATTAGCTCTGACTCATTTAAAAATAAAATTACCAATAAACTATTGATTTACAAATTATATGTATAACCATTTAAATGCATGCAAACAAATGAGCTCTAGCTCGTTTAAAAATGTCATCTCTAAACTATGCGTTTATAAATCATATATATATATATATATATATATATATATATATATATATATATATATAAAGAGGATTTGGCATTAACCTACAAGGGTTGTTATACCATAAAACCTAACTAACCAATAATATAACTGAGGTTCGGATCCAGCTCCAGGTTATAGGTATTATCCACGTAGATTCTGCGGTGGTAGGAGGACTCTCTTCTTTTCCAAATTTAGCAATTGTAATTCTATATAAGAACATGTGATTTTTCAACCTTAATATTCGTTTACTTGGAGAGCTGGGATATTACTTAATTTGGATGGTCCGTCGTGAATTACTGCTCTTAACCTTTTGGTCACAAAAATATTCTGTAAACAATGTCCAAAAGTAAATGTTTGTAAAGGTTAATTATGCCAACATATAAAATTAAAGCTGCTTCAGTTTATGAATTTGCACTTTTGTAACCCGAAGAAGGAAAAACATGTTTTCAGTTGTAAATAACATCTGTGTTTCGTTTCACACTCCCACTTTACCTTTTGATGATGGGAAAGACAATGAAAGAAAATAAAGCGTCAGTTATCGGTTAGCCTTCCCCACCTAATACACACTTACGAAAGTCGATAGTATTACCCTGTTTTATGTTCGGCTGATAACGGAAGGTCTTCTTTTTTTCTTTTTTTAATAAAATAAAAATAAAAATAAAGCTTTCCTGGTAGCAATTCGGAAAACAGAATACCGCTTGGGAAAGCTGATTTTGTCTTCTATTCAAAGAAAGAAAGAAAGAAAGAAAGAAAGATTTTTTAAATACTCCAAATAGTAAAAAATAAAATATCTAAATATCCGAGTTATTCTCCGAAGAAATTATCTTAAAGGTTGGGGGATCTGGCTTGTTATGAAAAGAAGAAATATCAGCAAACTAAAAATAATTTAGTTACTAATAAAAGAAAAGCCAACTTGAGAATTAACTTGGTTTGAAAAAGAAAAAACACAGCGTACTGTGTGTGTGTGTGTGTGTGTGTGTGTGTGTTGTTTTAGGAGATTTGTTTTTGTTGATGTTTTTGAGGGGTGGGATTTTGTTGTTTCTTTTTGTTTTTATTTGTATTTGTTTAGATTTTCATTTCTTATTTTTATTTCTTTTTATCAATTTTTTTTTCTTTTTGTTAGGAAAATGTAAGCAAAAAATCGTATAAGGTATAACATGTTTTATAGATATCAAACCAACATCCGGGTAGAGAGACAAGATAGAAAATGGATTTTTCTTCCAAGTTGAAAAAGGACACACACACACACACACACACACATATATATATATATATATATATATACTTCACTGGCATTATGCCGAGGAGGTGAAAAACTGAAAACTTGGTCTTAGGGGGCCATTACCCCCAGGCTATACCCGCTTTGAGTTAATCGCTCGGCGCGTGAAGTGCTCCAAAAAAAGGAATGCCGACGGGGCAAAGCCTTTTTTGGATCAGCTGCACGAGTCGCGATTTGTGCGTAGCTCCCCACTATAAAATGGCCTCGTGCCACATTCTGAGTCGGTGAGAAGTTATATATATATAAAGAAGTGGTCCACGCTGACTGCAGGCACTTCGCGGCTGACAAGATTATTGTCGAATAGGTAGGCAGGCACGCCCGTAGCGGCTGCAAGCTAAAGGTTTGGTCAGAGTTTATATATATATGCCCGAGTGTGTGTGTGTGTGTGTGTGTGCTCGAACACATGTGAAGGTGTGTAATAAAAATGAATTTAAAGGCACAAATGTATCGGTACTAGCAGTTTCACGCTTGCACAATCATCAGATGATAAAATCCCTTTCCCTTGCATACACACACACCCACACATTTTCAAACACCGATCTCCACACACACACACACACACGCACATATATATCTTATATGTTGAGTTAAAAAGTAATGGAGACATGATTTTGATAAGCAATGGATTTGAAATCGACGAGAATAGACCCCCAGGCGCCTTTCGACCGACACTTTTCAAAGGAAAATAATCGTCGGTAATTAAGAAATTCATGGTTAAAACTGTAGAAATATAGACTAGATAGAGATTATACTAAACTTAGTATCATTTCGGCCACGAATAATTGTCGGCAGCCATCTTTGTAGTATACACACAGAGCTCTGTTATCAGCATTTTTATAGAGAACAAGAGGGATAACTCCTACATCTCCCCTCTCCTTCTCCTGTGTGGAGGAATGGATAACTCTATAAGGCCTTGGCTGTTATGTGGGTATAATCTGGACAGAAACGGGGGAATTTCTGTTAACATGTGCTATGAGTGCCGAAGGTATGTTGATGTGCTCCTTTTAGGGCGCCCAATTGCAGTGTGACCATCATCACAAGAAGAGATTGAAGGGTTGAGACGTGCGAGCAGGACATTACAGGCAGGATTTGTGGGTTTAGGCATTGCACTGGGTATGGGAGTGGGCTTAGGTCTGGCCTTGAACTTTTTCAAGAAACAGCAGTTCTTAAATATAATCCTGTCTGATCCATCGACTCTGATTTAATATTGATACTCTAAAAGGGCACTGATGATTTTGCCCTGTGTTCCATCGGCGGTTGAGTTGATTTTGGATAGCAACTATATCACCATTTTATAGAGAACACAGGTTATCTGTTATACCACTTCTTCATTTACGTATTGCGTTGGTGGAGGCACTCCTCACGGCTTTGTGTTGCAGCTATTCATTCAGGATGTGTCCGGTAAAGGATAGGCAGTGAAGGAATTAAATCACGAAATCGGCAGCGGATCCGGAATTGTACCAGGGATAGATCAATGCCTTGAATGGGAGTATTGCAGTATTGCAAGGATGGCGTGGAACGTGTTGTCATTATCTAACGAACCCTGAGGACCTATGTTGCTATTTATTATCCTCTTTACAGTTTTACAGCAAGCTCTGTCCGGATATTAGACTGAGGATATGCTACTGAGGACTGTACTTCGTGCACCATGTCTTAATTAACTATGTTGGAAAAGAAAGGTGGGCCACCATCGTTATTGTGATTGGTTCGCAGGATTGACTTGGAGTGTTGTTTGTGCATACTAGACAATTAGCTCTGAAGTAGCATACAGATACGTCCATATCATGCCAATATACTGAATCAGGCTTTCATGTGGACCACACCTTGGTGGGCTGAGTGCAAACAGAGATTTGGAGACCACAATACACCCATCCATCAATACTAACCCCCAATCAGGGCAGAGTCGGTGGTGTACCTCCCAGAAGTCATGGATTTCCGGTTCAGTGAAAGTACGTTTGGAAGAAAATCCTTGTTCATTTGCGTTTATCAGAATCGTATAACTCTGATCATTTCGGTTCGAAGCACGAATGTGGTTTCATTGTCCCCATAATCTGTCATAGCTTGAAGGGTTGATGATTCCACCATGGCATCTATTTGTTCTAAAAGGAGGATGTCTTGGGAGGAGCGATGTGTGAAAAATAGGCTAATAATGTAGTGGCTGGATTACGGGAAATAGCATCAGAACCCTTGTGCCACTTACCCGGGCAATAATGAATAGTAAAAAATACCTGGGCATTCTCTTTAAGTTTAAAGAGGCATTAGCAGTGTATTTAGCAGATGTCTCTTTCACTAAATACTCCAATTAAGGGTTGATGATCTATTACTATTATTACATTAAGGCAACCCAAAATGAATACGCGGCATTTATCTAATACTCGGACAATTGCGGCTACTTCGTCCTCAGTGGGAGCATATCAGAGCTCTACATCGGTACAAAATCAACTGCCTACAAATACAATGCGCTATCCCTCAAGGCAATGCCCAAGAGCCTTTTCGGTGGGGTATATACAGTTCTTCTGAAATAGCGGGAAACCCGTGCTTTCTTTGATCCAGTCTGGATCAAAAGAGGTTACTTTGATAAAAGTCGAAACGCCCTTTTTTACCAAGTCTACGATGGTTTGGCAAAATGGGTTCTCGAGAACTTAGTTCCAAATGAAATATGAATTTCGTTTGATGAGGTCTTGAAAGAGAGACATTATGTAGCTTAAAAAATATGCCCATGCTACTTGGTAGACTAACCCAAAACAAGACCTTGTATCACTCATATTCTTTTGGGGTTGGGCATTGAGCAAATTTTCAGAAGAGTTTTTCTTCTAATAATGTTATTTGAAGGCCTCTAAACTGAAATACGTCCTGGCAGAATTGTTATTCATTTTTGTTAAGAACGGTTCGATTTTTGCTCAGTGATAGATACTCAAATGTAGTAGAAGGCACCTTTGCTGTGTTCAAATAATTGCATATGATTGACAACTTTCGCTTTAAGGAGAATGTCTTTTATTATTTCATCTTTTATTATTTCGTCGTTTCGCGTTACAAGAGATTAAGTATCCCTTGGTGATGAAGGTCGTAATTGATTGGGATTTCTCATAGAGGTGGATCGAGTGGTAACTATCCACAGCGTCCAAGACGGTCTTCTTTATGTTGGGAGGTACTAGTAATGCTGATTGAAATAGTGAGCTATTTACATTGGGAGTTTAAATGTTGGTAGTCCATTGTTCTTCAATGCAATATTTACTAGATGATAAGTTCTTTTATTTTTGTTAATTAATAATTGGTCAGGTCTTCTGGTTGGGATTGGGCGGGGATCTTTTTGTATCTCAAAGTCTCAGGGAATTTTATGTCTAATTTTTACGCCAGATTCTGGTTTGCGCATATACCATTTGCCAGCATGGCCAAACTTTAGTCTCTTGCACAATTCTCAGTGAATTACCTTTCCCTACCAATTTATGTCTACTCTTGTATTCCTTTTGAGTTAGTTTACTGCATTCGCTCATTATGTGATTAACTGTTTATCTCTATCGCCATATAACCAACACTTGCTATTCTTCTGAACTAGTATAACCTTTTATTCGTGGTGCTTTAAAATTAGGGAATTTGTATCGTGGTAAAGTTTTAAAACTCGGTTCATATTCATTTACCAACTTTACAATTAACTTTCATTTAAAACCAACATTGAAACTTCAAAGAAAATTTACAAAACGTAATAGGTTTTAAATATGATTTACGTTATTTGCGTTCTGTTTTCTTGTGTTGTACTAAGGTAAGCTAAGTAAATATCCATATTAATGTTTCATGTGCAAATCTCATTTAGCTCGAAAGATTCGAGACTCTAAGACAAGTACCAGTTTCAACAATTATTGTTATTACTAGCCTACTCTTGAATTCCTTTTATGTCCGTTTGCTGCATTCGCTTATTATATGATTAACTGTTTTATCTCTGCTACCATATCACCAACACTTGCTATTCTGTACTAGACCCTGTAACTCATTATTCATCTTTTATCTTAGAGCGCTTAGAGCTTACATTTTGCATATTACTTTATGCCAAATATATGTTAACTATTGCATTATTACAGATTTGCATCATATATTTCGTAATACATATCATCTATTACAACCCTTATCTATTATCGTTTACTTTTTACCTGGTATCTTTTACCTTTTACCGATTACCTGGTACCCTTTACCTGGTATCTGGTACCATTTACCTGGCACCTAATACCTTTTACACATCACCCTTTACCTTTTTACTTTTTACTTTTTACTTATCTATTCCTTGAAGATGACTAGCCCATTAAGAGAAAAAGTTACGAAATTTCCCCTGGCAGAATAAGCTGCAATTATATAGAGATTATACACTACGTGAGTTTTCACACCAACCATAGCTTGCGGCTTGTATGTAACTTTTATTAATTTCATCTCTAGACTAAGCATTGTCAACCTTGTTTTTTTAAGTATTTTCTTACATGTTAGTTTCTAATTGTTCTATTTTATTTATTAATATTTTTTTTTTTTTACAGTTTAACTGTCAACCAACGACAACGAGGAACAACACGAATCGGTTTACCATTTGACACAAATTTGTCAAGTTTAAATAATTTTCTTAAATGGGTATATTTCGAAATGAATCTTTCTATAATACCAATGGTTTTTTTTTTAATTTTTGTTTTTTGTTTTTTTTTTTAAGTTGTCCTACAAAGTTTCACTTACGTCAAAATGAATCTCCATTCAGCTGACATTCATAAAGAAAACAGTGTCTTGATCCTTATCGTTGAATGAACGATTCATAATCCAGAAATAACAGACGTGATAAAAGTTATGTTCTTTATTTCGTGGTCGATTAATAGTAAGAAGAAATCAGAGGTCTATAACTCCCACATCTCCCATTTTCATTGCCTTGTTTCAGCATGACTACCACCTCCTCAATTAATTGCTTGACGCAAACTGTGCACTGGGTGGTCTTCACTTAGAATTATCTTAAAGATTCTTTGCCTTATCAATATTTTTTTCGTTGTCTCTCAAATCCTTACAAAAAATCATTGTAAAATCATAATATTTTAAAATATGAATATTGTTATTGTACTTATAAGAGTTTTATCCCTCGAAAAATAAGGTTGCCTGCTGTTAATAACGACAAACTGGGCGGGCCACTTACTTCGCCATGATCAATTAATCAAGAAGAGTGGGGATAATCTGATTCAAATCAGCTAACTTAGAAGGTCATAAAAATATTTTATTGTAGCTAATCATCATAGTAAGACATTTATAGCCAAAATTAGTCATTTGGAACATCTGACAGTTGTAGTTAAGTGGTCCTGATTCTGAGATAATTTGTCCTATCGTATAAAATGGCAACGAGTTAGTCTGGGAATCGAACAAAGTCATCACTCCTAACTTTTATTATCTATGCAGTTCAATTTTTAATCAACCAAAATTATGTTGAAATTTGGCTTCCTGTTGTCACAGCGTTCCATGATTATATTTATGCTGCTATTAAAAAAGACCGAAAGATTTCGATATTGAGAATTTGAATAATAAAAAAGTACGTTCAACACAAACACAAACTCCACAAAATTATCATTCAGCCGCAAATTGAACTGGAAATTAGTTTATTCTCTAAGTTAAAGAATTCTAAGTGTTATAGTTACGTATATATATATATATAGTTGCGTATTTGTGCTGCTATTAAGAAAAGACCGAAAGATTTCGATGCTAAATTTGACAACTTGCATTGAAGGAAATGAAAACACAATATCCCATCCAAAAATAAAAGCATTTTAAAAAATCAAAAATTTCTACAAGATTATGGTTGGGAGTTAACAATTTACTCAAAGTAACCTCAGGGCCTCCTGATGGTGTAGTAGTTTGCAAGATAGACTAGCAAACCTTCACAAGTGAGTTCGAGTCTTAGTGGGCGCCCCATTCATACGGTCTTAGTAAATTACAACCCAAAGAAGCCGCCAACAGCTTCCACCATGACCTCAAGGCATGCGTTTTTCACTATATCTCTGGGAAGATTTTCGAACACTGCCCTGACCACGAGTGTTGCAAACAGAGCGGTTGGCGTCTTTTTATACCACACTCTACACATTACAATCGGGGAGATAAGGAGGTCAAAAATTGAGGTTGGTGAAGTCGTAGAAATTCTCCGACAACCACTTCTGATTCTTTCCTGAGGTATGACAAGAAGTTGAATCCTGCTGCTACACATATGACCTTCCAGTAGCAATCTTCTCCAGCCAGTGTTTAACCACAATCTCCAGTAGCTTCAGATAGCTATCAAAATTTAGCCTCTGGCCCTGTTCAAAGAAGTGAGGCAATACGATACCCTCACTAGAGACACACCTTAAGACCATTACCGTTTGCGGGAACTTGGTTTTCATGATACGTAGGGACACCACATGGATAGTAGGCAAGCCTCCTGTTGATCTAGATATCTTGCAACTGGTGCTGAATTTCATTCCATTTAAGAAAAAATAAAATCATTCCCAGCTCAAAAGGATACCTCAACTTGCTTAGGAGCTTATTTGCCTTCATTAAACAGTTCACCTTGGTCTTGACTGTCAGAATTTTCCCTTGCGCTTCTTGTACGAGTGGTTGCGAAGGTCCCTATTCAGAGCCAGGTTCATGGAAGCGACTCCAACACCCATTTCTCTTGCTAAATCCCAGAACTCCTTGCTCGAATTTTCCATTACTTTGTCCTGCAGAGGTTGAACCAATTCTGCCTGCTGTGTTCCTTCCTGCTGGTCACAGCTTCGTAGTCTCCGTTTCAGCTGTGTATGTTACAGTGTTCACAGAGCGTTGAGCAGCAATCATGATGTCGACATCTTGATAGCCGACGCGAATCAACATAATACAAGTAACTCTTTTCCAGTATTCACATGATTTCCAGTCCTCCATGTTAGCTAACTTTTTCTTAACAACAACTTTAATCTTCATTCTCTCCAATGCCATTGATTGCTCATGCTTATAGTTCATCAAGTTGTTTCTGAATAAAGTAAGTAAAAAGTAAAGTTGGCGACTGTAGTCGAGGGCGACCTGAAGGCTCCCTTTTCAATAGCTACTACACTGAGGTGTAGGGGAGGACGCTACTCCTTTTCCTGGATTGCTCCACTTTACCCTTCATACTTACCTTATAATGCTGAGTCTTAAGCAAGGAAGTATCAAGAACCATTTTTAAAGTCTTTGGTATGACTCGACCTGGGATTGAACCCAGGTCTCCCGGATCATTGGCATAAAAGGAGACATAAAAAACGTCAAATTTAGCGCGAATACCATATGTAAATATTGTTTTGATTTCTGGGGTTAGTTTTTATTTCATTCAATGCTCAGTATATTTAACATATCCTTTATACGATCACACACTATAATACGCAACTATAATCCACACACACACACACACACACACACATAAAGAATGGTACACAATCCCAACGTTCTTTTGACTGTATTTCTCGATTTTTTCGATTTCTCCAATATCTATCTTTCTCAAACCCACGAAGTGAGATTGTGACAACCGACACTGTTATAATATGTGTGTGTGTGTGTGTGTGTGTGTGTGTGTGTGTGTGTGTGTGTGTGTGTGTGTGTGTGTGTGTGTGTGTGTGTGTGTGTGTGATATTCATTATCTTAAGGTACAAAGTTGTCTTTCTTTTTTCTTTTTATTTCTTTTGTTAATTTCTTTTTATTTACTGGTAGTCCACAAAAGAAAAAGTTTCAAAAACGAATTCTAAAATTATTCAAAATATTCATAATCAAAATACATAGTATTGTAAAAATAACGGTACATCTAATGGTGAGGCTCCAGTTCTGAAGCTCTGGGAGAGGGGAATACCCACTTCATAGTTCCAGGTCAACTCCGATCCGGAATGATAGAACCTGTTAGAGTTCCATTTCTGAGTCAAATAGATTTGTTTCAAAATTGTTCATGTTCGATAGGACCATATGCAAAAAAAATCTCTAAAGAAACAACTACATAAAAAAATGTAAATATAAACGTATAATGAATGCGATTTCCTAATCTCAAAACCTAAAATAACCCTAGACGTGTTGATATGCCTTTAAAATCAGCCCATTAATCAAAGACTAATTTTGATAAGAAAGCATTTAAATAAAACAGATTCTGTCACTGTTGTGTAACGCAATGTTAGCATACATTTCGAAAAATCTCTGCTGATGAAAGAAAATATTTACAAGTGGTACAAGAAATTTGTAGTATGTTTGTATAAAGGTAAAAGTACTGAGACCATCAGTATCTTAATAACAATTGGATCATGGTCATGCTAGTTACCAACGCAGTCCATAGAAATCAAAATGTCAAATGTTATATGTTCTACACCAGACTGTTCGGGAAATTTTACTGAAAAGTTTGAAAAAGATTTCTAACAAACAGCATTTATTGCCAAATCTACATAACCAGAACAAATCACTCATTATTCAATAACCTGCTGAAATGCACGAACATCATGGAGATAGATATGGATTTAAGGAACTACTCATTTTCGGCGAAGTGTCGATGTAAGTTATAGTAATAAACTTCTAGCGTGTCTCTACGAAACAGTTTATACCGTGAATGTTAATATCTTTATTCTTTAACTGTCTCTTTTTTAAGGTATTGTATATTTATTCATTCATTTATTTATTTATTTATTGTCCTTTCAAACTTTTAAGTTCGAAAGAGGACACCTCTTGGGAACATAAATTCGTAATTATTTTTTAATTTTCAAGATAAATTGCAATTTCGCTTGATATTACGTAATAAAATTAAACATAAAAGCAAGCGGTTAAAACTGCTTCGAAGAATATGATTTGATACTCACCTATAATTTTAGGTAAGGTCATTTAGAAATGACTGAAATCAGGAAATAAGTTTTAAAACTCAGCGATTTCGAAAAAAAAAATAAAATAAAATCTAAGGGAGACAATTGTTTAAAAAGTTATTTCCCTTGGATATATTTTAATTTAGTA
Source organism: Sepioteuthis lessoniana (assembly GCA_963585895.1). NCBI lineage: Eukaryota > Metazoa > Mollusca > Cephalopoda > Myopsida > Loliginidae > Sepioteuthis > Sepioteuthis lessoniana. Next base: position 84,273,858 of record OY757905.1, read on the forward strand.
ATAGCACTAACGTAATATATGACAATGAAATATTTTTGGCTTTTGAGTACAAAATTGTTGAGAAACATTATAGTGAAACCATTTTATGACAGAAAACATCAGTAAATTTTCTAATATCCATATCATATGCATTATTTTGATAGTCATGAGAACTGAAGATCTTCAAAAATAAATTCTATTTTATATTAAAAGTAGACTGTCATGCAAAAATTATATAAATGATAACAACAGTAACTAGTTTTAGTTTAAATATCTAAATTTAATGACAAAGACATTAAATTGCTTTTTCTAAATAGTTCTTGATAAAAACTAATTACAAGCTTATTTTGAACCAAAGAGTCTTTAAAAACTACGACTACTTCTGTACCAGAATAATTGTTACATTTCGTGTGCGTAATTTATTTACAAATGTAATAACTATAATTGGAAAGAGGTAGTGTTACATAATTCGTATTGTGCGGGGAATAAAAAGAAACAAAACGTCCAGAGGTGAAAGTTTGATAAAATATGTATTTTTTTTTCTTTTGGTACGTTGGTTTGTGTATATTGTCAGTATTAGTCTCCCAGTCAATGGGCTACACATTCAACCCTTTCTTGAATTATTTAGGGGGCGATCATGTGGAATTATTATTGACAATATTCATTCTGAATATTTATTTGAAACATTTACTTATTCTATTTACTTGATTGAATAAAAAAGAAAAAAGAAAAAAAAAAAACCTTTGAAATACTTACTCAGTTTTTATTCTATTTACGAAAAAAACACTCTTTAATTTAAATTATTTTTTTTATCCTACTCTTAATCTAAAACTGATATTTATAGTATCTTTTTGTTGAAAGACATATAAATGTTCGTGGATTATTTAATTCCTTCACTGAAGAAGAATAGCAATAATATTATTTAACTTATAGCTGGTTATGTAAGAAGTTTCATACCTTGGCCAAGGGTAATAGTCAGAAAGTAAATGTAATGGTGCGACAGGAGTTCGAACTCGTTACTTTACGGTCGCTGTCCAACACTTTAGCCATTATGCAACTGAAATTGCATCATAAAATGTGTAAATATACATTGGCTAAACAGTCCGACAAAATGAAAGAAATATGATGCGAAAACCAAAATTCGGTCGTGCACTTTATTTAATATAACATAAATGAAAGAAATATTATTTCAAATAAATACTATACCAAATTTTGATTTTAATACAATAATTTTTCCTATAAACATGTGCGTGAGAGAGAGAGAGAGAGAGAGAAAGAAAGAGAGAGAGAGAGAAAGAAAGAGAGAGAGAGAGAGAGAGAGATTCATTCATTCATTGTTGGATTAATTTTAACAATACGCCAACCTGTCTTGGATTGTTTTATGCCGGTGGGTGGGGGGAGTAGAGAATCATGTTTATTGTAGGTTCATATTTACATTTTTATGTAGATGTTTTATAGAATACACATTTTTTTAGCTTTAAAATAATTAACAAAAACATACATAAGAACATTCTAGAAATTTTGGATCAAAACTGCATTAGCATTAAAGTTACACTTTTATATTTTTCAACCAATCGGCTAAAAACATGGAATAAGAACATTCTAGAAAATCCGGATCAGAAACTAATTAACAGAAAATTTTTTAGGCTCTATAACAAATAAGTAAAAATACGAATTTTAGGACCTGCAATAAAACTATTTTTTATCCACTACTAAAGCATAAATAACGAAGAATTTAATCAACCAGATCAGTTGTCGGTCATTCGGTTTATTTCTTCCACGGCCAAAAAGTCATTCCGTCAACTATCCAAAAAGACTTTTCACTAGAGGTCATGACTAAGCCACACAGAGCCGCTATACAGACTCAAAGGGAAAGGCTTGCAACTTTCTTTCATTAGTGCGACACGTTGTCGCCAAAATCTTAAGAAAAAACACAGTGCGGATTTAATGAAAGCAAAGACCCATACTTACAGTCCATCATTCATATACATACATACATACCCACATATGTTAGTAAAGACAATTATTCTTATTCAACTTACTTCGGCCAACCATGGAACCATTTATTTGATAGACTTTACTAACCTATAAGCACACACACACGTGTGAACAACCCTATTTTCATTTAACTGGCCATAACTGTATTTCTACAAAGGCCGCTCGCAGATTATGCTTCTCATTTATTTTTATTCCTGTTTTGTTATGAATATTAAATTGTTTATTTCTTAATGTTCGTTGTTGTCATATTCCATTTATTTTACGTGCTTGTAAAAATTTGTGTTGTATTTGTGGTAGAAGTAATCGTGAAGTACAACCCGTGAAATACGGACGAGAACTCACTCTCACTCGCTACATGCACCCACTACTGTTTCGTTAAGAGTTTTTGTTTTATTTTTGTTTTTGCACACGGTTATTTGATAACAAGTATTCCTATCTAACAGGCCTACTTGACCCATAGCTGAGACCCTAACAGGTACAACCACTCCGAATCATAGTGGACCTGGGAGTAATGGCAATGTAAAGGTACTCTATACTTCCCACATCTCCAGAACTGGAGCTTTACAATCAAATGTAAATGTTATTGAATAAATAACTTTTTTTTTCAAATTAAATAGTTCTTAATTGAAGATTCTCTAAATTTCAATTATTCCTTTTTGGAAAAAAATGAGAATTGATGTTATTCCTAATGTTTAGTCTGACTTTGTTTCATATAGTAGGAATGTTCATCTCAGTGATTGTCTTCTTTATGCACATCTTCTATTTGCTTAAATTGGTAAAGCATAGTAAAATAGAGAACAAACAGTTTACAGAGATTGAGTGTCGAGTTAAACTCATAAGGAGGTAGCCTAACAGTTAAAAACATTGAAAATGGAATCAACGAACAAAATTCAAACTCCGAACATTTTACGTTTACTTCGCATTGATATCCTTAGAAAAGCTCGTATCCCCCCTTTTTTTTCTCACGAGCTATAAACAGAGCTGTTAGGGTCCTTTAGAGTGTGGAAGGAGTCCCTGTGGTGTAATGGTTAAAGCGTTGTACTGCAGCTTCGAAGTAAACATGTTCGAACTCCAGTCACGCGATTATGTACCCTTTCGAAAGGTATGATTTCGATACCTTGAGAAAGGTATGATTTCCCTTATCTCCCCAGTTATGTGATAAATAGTATCATTACTGTTCTTCTACAAAGATGGCTTTGACATTAAATAACCAACAAAGGTTGATATGCCATTCAACAAAAGAAACCAAACCAAGATTTATACAATGCAAGTCAATCCATTTTGGACGTTCAATAGTAAAACAGGTCAGGGACTGTTTCAAACTAGTGTAATAAGTTGTACTGAGTTACATAGTGTAACCTAATACAACTTATCGCTCATTAATTGGAGAGGAGATGGGCACCATCAAGAGCCATCTCCTTGTCCTGAGAGATGTTATGAAGGGGGATTACTCGGAGTGGCACCCTGACGACCTGATAGTTCAAGGAACACGCCCTAAATTCATTAGTTTTTGTTGAGTTTTTTTTTGGGGGGGGGTCTTAAAAAAGACAAAAATATAAATAGATTATTTTTCTTTCAGTTTGAAGTGATGAAGCTGAATTACATTCGATATTTTTAAGCCGACGGCTACATTTATTTTCTGAAATATCGTACGGAATGAAGAAAAAAGGGAAATAACTATAAACAAAATTTGTGATTTCTTTTTTTTTTTTTTTTTTTGCACAGTGATATTCAATCTAATAAAGAACTAACTGTATTTAAACATCCTTCCGCAGAGATGTAATGTGTCACAATGTTGGATTTAATAATGATGAATAATCGAAATAAGAAAATAGAGATTGAACAAAATAAAAGTTTGCAAAAGAGTTCCTCATGTAGTATAAAGCTATTAACCAAAACGTCTTCTTTGCTAATAAAATATTGCAATTTATAATTATTTATCTTTTCCATTAACTTCGACTAAAATTTATTCAAATAGTAACTTTGTAATTATTGTAAAATATATTTTTTATGAAAAATTAATTTTTATTTAGAATTGCCATAGTTTCGTAAAAAAAAACATGAATATATAAATATCAAGAAAAGAGAACTCTGTAAAGAACTAATTATTGTCAAGCAAAATGGCGACGAAGAAAACTCCTAGTGAAATTTTGTTTACTACGGATGCTACTGGGCAATTATGGAATGCTTGTGTCTGGGATTTCAATGTGGGAACAGTTTTACAAACTTACAAAGGTGGAAGTTCAGCCTACAGATGTTTAGATCTAATTGCCGGTGAGTATCTTGTGGCGGCCAGTAATACTCGTCCTTTGTTAAATGTGTGGTCATTACGACGCAAAGAGCAAATGCAAAGTAGAATAATTTTTCCGCAAAAAGTTTCAGCTTTGGCTATTTCAAAAGATGGATGTTATTGTGTGGCTGGAATTGAAGAAAAACTATATGTATGGCAAGTTAATTCGGGCCAACTACTTGCCATAATACAAAGACATTACCAGACTGTGGTGTGTATAAAATTTATCGACAACATATCTTTTGTTAGTGCAGGTGAAGACAATTTGGTTATTGTTTGGTCTATACCAAACGTGATTTCTCTCTGGAAAGATTCTTACTTGAAATCGGAACCTGATTTTGTTTGGAATAACCACTCACTACCCATTACAGATATTCACATCAGTGCTGGCGGGATACGCGCACGTGTTGTCACTTCTTCTCTGGATCAAACCTGTAAAATGTGGGATTTGAGTACCGGTCAGCTTTTGTGTAATTTTGTATTTCCAGTCAGTATTACAGCCGTTGTTATGGATGCAGGAGAAAGCTGGTTGTTTGCAGGTGGCAAAAATGGACATATTTACGCTGTTGATCTTTTCGAAGATACAACAAATCGTGAAAGGCATGTTGCCTACAACACCGGAGTAATCAAGAGAGGGAGTGGATTCTTTGGACACGATCAACAAATTACTTGCTTGGCCATATCAAAAGACTGTGAACGACTTGTGTCTGGATCGAATGATTGTAATGTTAAAGTCTGGGATGTAAGTAGTGGTCAGTGTCTCCGAACACTTCCCCACAAAGGACCTGTTACAAATGTTCTCATTACTGGCATGCCACCCTCAATGATTGATAAGAATTCAAAACATACTTGGCCCCTTGGCAATTTTCAGTTGAATATGTCATCAGATAACAAAGCGGAGATGACATCGAAAAGCATAATTTTCAACAAAGTTCAGAACGTCGACTTGCCTATTCATGATCTTGAACACGGAACTTTACTTATGGTACGAAACAAAAGCATAAAAAACAAAACGGGCAATAAATCTAACTTGAATAATGAGCAGTGTGAGATAAATGAATTTGAGAAATCTGAAATGATAGAGAAATTAACCAGAGAATTAAAACAGGTGAAAGCAGTTAACGAAAAATTGTTTGCATTTACCATGCTCAGATGCTCTGAAATAAAACAAACTTAGCAAGAAATTTTTTTTTATTACTATCTTTACTCCATCTTATAATTGCTTTATTAAACACTATAAATATATTTTTAAAAATAAACTTTACTATTTCTATACAGCAGTACGAGGTTATTGAATAAATTTGAGGATAAAATCTGATGGTATGAAGAAGACAATTTGGAAAATCAGATTGACCTGTTTCACTATTGGTCTAGCATCATCAGAATGAACATTTATTACCAAAACTTCCCTATAAGAAAATACTTTTTTAATCAAAGAATATGACAATCTCTACAAAACTTTTTAATCCACAAGTCCCCTATGATAAATTTAGATCAAGATTTTTACAATAGATCCCTCTTTCCCCATTAAATTAATATTCAAAGAATGTAGTATATTAAAAGGCATAAACTGAATAAAAAATGAATAAAACTGACTGATACAGTTATAATGATAAAACATATCAATCTGATTTTCCAAACTGTATTCTTTTTTATATTACTATTTCATCTGTAAAATATTATTTTATGATATATTATTATAATATATTGTTTTATAAGATAGCATTAGTACTAGGCAAAAATACAAAGACTTCTAATTTTTATATTGATAACAATCAAATGGATTTAAAGGGAACAACATTGATGTGGAAATTTACTAAGCATTTTGCTTAGATGTGGCACAAGGCCATATGAAAGGGGCACCCAATGAGACTCGAACTCACTCGTGTAGGTTTGCTAGTCGAGCTTGCTAACCATTACACCACCAGAGGCGCCTACATTGATGTGTTAGTGTCCATTAAGCAATGTTGATTTTCATTTATTAATGATGTCATAATTTTACAAGTACTGAATACAAATATAATACAAGGATATGGAATGTGGGTTGCTAGCCTAGAAGATGAACAAGATTCACACATCAACTACAAACAGAAGATAGACATATCCAGAAAGCATATAATAAAAAACTTTGCATTGACACTTTTCAGATTCTCTAAAATAGACATAAGGAATTGTTGTTTCGTTTTGTTTTACTTCTATCTTTATTTGGTTTTATTGTTTTATCACACAAAAATCTCTTATTACTAGAAAACAAATCAAAAGGTGCAAAATAAAAAGTGAGAGATGGGGTGATAAAATGATTCCAAATCTCTGCTTCACTTAACTATCAACACTTGTAGCCAAAGTGATAAAGGGCAGTACCCATGAAAAATGAGTTCAGTTGGTATCTGGTGTGAATTCATATCTTCTCTGAAGTTTATCAATTTTGTAATCTCTCTCTCTCTCTCTCTCTCTCTCTCTCTCTCTCTCTCTCTCTCTCTCTCTAGCTGTTGAAAAGTTATTCCAATTTATCTTATGACCAAAAGATGGAATAAAACTTGTAATTTTTTAAAAAGCGGTGAAAATATTTCATCTAAAAACTTTTCAAAATAACAAAGAACTTTTCATTTGATTAATATTATTTGTCTCATTCATCATTATTGTAGTATTTTTTTTATTCCAAAATGTTTTGAAAATTTTCTGAAATCCAAAAAAGAATTTGTCATCTTTTTAATTCTATTTTGTGAAAATTGTCAACAAATAATAAAAGTGGACATTTGTAAGAGCTTGAATTACTTAAGTTATTTCTCAATTTTGTTTTCATAGTCCAAGTTAACTTTCTTTTATAGTATTTTAAAAATATTGGATGCTGTTATGATCTATGCTTCTTAAATGTGTGACTCAAAAGTTTTGCAATATTTTGGTACATGCTAGTTTGTGGTGCATATATCATGTGACCAAAGCAGTTCAAGCTAACTGCTGTGGTTAGTGGCATCATGGTAGTTGATGCACTGACACATTATGCATTGCTTCACTCTGTGTGTGATTTGAAAGCTGCACAGATGAACATGTAACATAGTCTTCTAATTCAGGAACTTTTGCTTTATAAGTTCAAACAGGGCCATGATAGCGCAGAAGCAACCAAAAACTTTTATTGTGTAAAAGACGAAGGCACAGTTGATCACAGTACTGTAACTAGATGTTTCAAGAAATTTCACTCGGATTTCAAGAACTTTGATGATCACACCAGGTCAGGTAGGTTTAAAACCAAGCCATGGAAGCAAGTCTAGTGAGTAGCACACAGAGAGTATCAGGCAAATTCAGTATTTCACAGTTCAGTGTGCTTTATCACCTTCATGATCTCAGCAAAACCATCTGGAGTAGCTGAATTGTACCACACATTACCAAAATGTTGTGAAACTTTTGACTTACACTAGTATTACAGCTCATACATTTGAACTGATTCCCCACATTTTGTCAATTCTTGATAGGATATTGAATAAAATGTGAGGTTTGGTTGATAAGGAATTCTTTTCATCTTTTCAAACACTCTTCCATTGGCAAATTTTACTGGTCTACCATTACTTCCATTGGTGTTCAAATGAGTTTCCAAATGCCCTATTACCACTAATCATGAAGTTTCCAGTTAAAACTTAGTTTGCCAAATCCTGCAAATCTCATCTGTGCTTTCTTGATTGTTTTTGATGCATTGAGAAACAAACTGCTCTATAAGTGTCTGTCAAAAGTCTATGATCTTGAGCTCTTCAAGTAAAAGGTCTGTATCATATTGATCTTTAGATACCTAAGTCACTTCCTATCTATTCATACATTCATATTCTCATTTTCACCCCTCATTATCCAAGAATTCTTTCCATTCATTTACAACAACATGTCATTGCCATATCATCATAAGCCTTTGCTGAATAGTGGCCAATTTGGCCTTGCTTATCTAAATCTTTGTAAAAAATCAAATTGTTTGCTGGCAGAAGTTCAGTTATGGCAGACAATTTAGAAAAGCATCAATCATAACAACATTTTGGCAAGTGTTTTAATGCTGTTTCTGATCACAGAAAGTGACAAGGTCACTGGATGAGGTCAGTGAAGTACAGGACAGAGACAGCTAGTGGTCACATCAAGAATAATTCTTCAACAAAAGAAACACTGTCCATTTGGGTTATATTGTTTGTTATATACAGTAATTTTAACTTTTCCCATTCTCATTATAGTCTCATGACACTGAGGTACTTAAAGGCTGGCACGTCAGAATTTCAGGAGGTTTTTACAAGTGACATGAACTCCAGCAGCAGCTGGAATAGAACCCCCCCTCCCCAATTAACAAAAACAATGCAATTTAGTTCTCAATTGGGGGTGTGGGGCTGGTCAACACAGAACTTAATGATTCTAGTTTATAACATGATAATTCTTTCCAAATTAGGGATCAGAGATTTGTTCCACTCCTACTTATTCTATATTTCACCTAACCCAACCCTCTTTAGGAGTGGTCACTTTTTATTATGTGATATTCTAATTACAACAATTACCAACATTGAGAAAAAAATCCTTTCCAAGGCTTCTTTTTTTATAAACATATTTCCTACATTTTTACCTAGCTGTCAAGTTATTTTATCTTCTTTTTTGACGTTTTTGACTGTTAAAATAATACTATCATGGTTTTATCTTTTACCAAAACAACAACAGAATAATTGGTTATAATTTTTGGACATGTTTCATAATTTTAAGTACTTAGTTACTCATCACTGATTCTGATCAGTTCACTTGTCTTTCAAAAGAAAGGGAGTGTTCTCATGGTGTAATGGTTAAAGCGATGGACTGCGGAATCCTAGTACGCGAGTTCGTACTCCAGTCGCACTATTACGTTCACTTTCGGGCAAATACCCTTTGGAAAGGTATGAACCCCCTTATCCTCCCAGCTATGGGTTAAATAGTACCACTACTGTTCTTCTTGGAGAATGGCTTTAGCATTAAATAACCTACAATGGTTGATATGCCATTAAACAAAGAAACCAAACGAAACCTTTCAAAAGAAAGTGCATTTTAACCCTTTTCACTTTTCACTTTATTACTTACCTCTGGATTAATTCTTTTGAATAATCCCCCCCCCATGCTCCCAGCATCACAATACTAATTATTCAATTTAACATTAATCATTTGTTTGCACAATTAAATGGTTTCAAGTATAGTAAATGATTAAATAGTTCTATTTGACCTATCAATGGGACCCTAACGAGTACTACTACTCTGGACTTGAGTGTAATGGACTGGAGCCTCACCATCAGATGGTTTTGTATCATATCCAAGTCAATCATTGGGAGGTCTTACTCTTCTGCAGTGATGCAAGTGTGTAGTCTACAGCCCAGCCAACTGGGCTAGAAATAATTTGAATTGTATCCTTCTTTCAACTGTATTCAATCAATTAACTTGTTGAAACTCTCTTATCTTCAGCCTTTTTGAGTATATTTTTTTCACCACACAACATAAAAAGTTATCAGTGCTAATTTTTTGATCCTTTATGAGTCAAAAGTTCTACAATCCCTGCTGACTGGACTATCTCCAGGTCTACAGCTGGTTTGAATTTTCCTTTGCCTAGACTAGTTAACCAAGGTTAAAGCAATCAGTCTGTCCTACTGTTTACCCATAGCTGGAGGGAGAAAGTTGGATTTACACCTTTCCCCTGCCCAGTCAGCTGGGGCTGTAGAATACACTGACTGCATCTCTGCAGAAGGGTAACAGACACCCACAAGTATCCTGGATATGAAATTAAACCATCGGATGGCAAGACTCCAGTCTTGGAGATTTGGGAAATATGGAGTACTCCTCCATTGCTATTGCTCCCAGGTCCACTCTCATTCGGAGTGGTACCACCTGATAAGGTCCTATCTATGGGTCAAATAGAACAAACTTTGTGTGCAAACAAATGACTGTTGTTAACATTGTGACTGTTATATAGCAATACTTGAAACCATTTAACTGTGCAAAAAAAAGTGCTCAGGCTCATTTAAGAATGTTCTTTACAAAATGTGTTTACAAATCATATATATATATATATATATATATATATAATATATATGTATAAACAGGATTTAGCATTAAATAACCTATGATGGTTGATATGCTATCAAACCAAACCAATCATAGAGTATTGGACTGAGTTAATTTCCTATGAGGATGACCATTACCCCACCAAATACAAATTTAAGTTTTTATTAAAAAATCTTATAATGTTTCTCTGATTTTAAAAGCAATAACATCTCAACTTTATCCTTTAAAATGACCAATAATGATTGAAAGTGGTTATGAAGAAAATATTTTGGACAATTTTTACAAAAGCTTGAACTTAATATTCATGATCCTGTGCTAAGACAGAAAAAAATCAATAAAAGATATTTAAACAAAACTTGCCTACAAGATACAAATCTATACATAACTAAGCACATGTGAACAATTTCAAGCCATACTTGATTAATATATGAGAAAGATAAAAAGTTTGATTAGTGTGTGAGATGATTGTGACTTTTATTTCAAGACCAGTGATTAGTGTTCCAACCTATATTTAAAAAAAATACTGTATCTCAAATACTAATTTTAAAGGCATGCAGTCCCTGAAAAAATTGGTAAACAGCAATCTTCTCATCATTATTTGGCTATGTAGTAGAGTAAGTTAAGCTTACGAAGTATATAATATTCATTCTTTAGTAAATTTCAGCAAATATTTATACATAAAAAATATTTTTCAAGTATACATTTTGAATTTATTAAAAGTAATGCCTCTGAGAGTAACATTAATACACTTGTTCTTTTCAACTTTTGGCAATTCATTTTTCTTGCTTAGCATTCAAAAGACCTTCCTGTCTTCAAGCAAGTTGTCAGTTTTTTAAAATATTTATTTCATGATTTTAGAAATGAAGTTCTATTCGAAATATAAATACAATGTTTAAACAATCTCTGACTTCATGACATGCATATACATGAGTTATCTTTCCCTTGTTTTTTATCTTTATTCCCTTAAAGAGGTGAAAATCTATACTAGTAGAAATGAGAAAAAAACTATTTGTACTCTAGTTTTAAAGTTGCCATTTGTCTATAAAACCTTAGCAATAATAACTGGTATATATGTGTCGGACTGTGACAGGGTAATGAGTGAGTTCAAACTCCAGTCATGATATTACTTTCATTTTCATATTAATAGACTTGGAAAAGGTATTAACCTACTTATCCCAGCCGGCTTTGTCTTAACTAGTACCACTAATGGCTTTGGCATTAAATAACCCATGAAGGTTAAAATGTCATTAAAAAATGTTTGCAAAGTGTTGAAAATAATAATAAGACTCCACCACTAATATAACTTGTATATACCAAATATTGGTCAAGGCTAATAAGCCACTTTGTTATCATCATGATCAGTCTCATAACCCTTCATCGGAGTGGTTGTAAAGGCACCGCAGATGACTCTCTGACTATCACCAACTATTTCAGTAAGACATAGGCCTGTCCATTCCTAGATATTTTCTTCCCATCTCTTCTGCCTACCTACCTCTTGATTTTCCTTCCGATACTATGCCTTACAAGATGGTTTTTGCCAGACCTGACAATTTTGTCATGTGTCCATACCACATCATTCTTCTTTTCTTTACAATGTTTAGCAGAATGTCATCTGACCCAAAAGCTGCAGTTATGTTTTTTCTAACCTCCTCATTTGTGATCTCTGTATGAAATGTTCAAAATCTTACAATAGCTTCTCATTACAAGAGTTTTAATACATATCTAGAGGTCAGCAGTGGGAGTCTGGCATTTTCAAGTATACAGAAAAATTGTGACAACTTTGCTTTACACTGCTGGACAAAAGTCTGCCCTCAAAAATGAAGAAAAAGATATTGTTTACAATTTTTAAATTATGAAAATCAGATTTATGAAAGATAAGGTTAAGAGACATTTAAATTTAAAATAAGAAGAAAGTTCAATTCATTTTTATATGTATATAAGCATTTATGCTAAATTTTGAAATTTATTTTTTACATAAATATCAGACCACTAATAAAAACTAAAGAAAAAAGGACTTAATTTAATCAAAAAATTTATTTTATAAAGTCTACATAATATAAAAGCTATTAAAACAGTAATACTTGAAATACTAAAAACATAAATGGCTAAAGGAAGTAAATTGTCTGAATTTGAGAAGGATGAGATTACAGCTTTGAAAAGAGTTGGAAAATCTCAGAGAGAAATTTCAAAGGCCTTAGGAAGCAGTAAAACCGTTATCTGCAATTACTTGAAAAGTCCAAATAAGTATGGAACAAGAAAACTGACTGGCAGCTCAGAAAAATTATCACCACAATTCAAGAGAAGAATTGTTCACAAAACAAAAAAGAAAAGTTCAACATCAAAAATATTGAAATCTCTAGTAGATGCTCCTTGCAGTACTAAAATAATTTGAAGGCATGTAAACAATGAAAAGAAGTAAGCATAAGAAAAGAATTCATTGTCTAAGGTTAACTATGAAGCACAAAGAGCTGGAATATGCTTGTCAATATCAAACCATGAGTGCTAATGATTGGTGAAAAGTTGTTTTCTTAGACAAAAAGAAATTCAATTTAGACAGTTTAGATGGCTTTCAGAAGTACTGGCACGCAAAAAATTTTCCAGAAGAGAATTATTCAACGAGACATAGTGGACGAGGATCTCTTATGATCTGGAGGGCCTTCTCATCTTCAGGAAAACTTCAACTACAATTTGTCTGTAGTCGAAAAAAAGGAGTAGATTATGTGAAGATGCAAAATGATGTATCTCTCACACAAGAAGGGTGTTGTCTATGTGGAGAAGAATGGATTTTTCAGCAAGTTAATGCTGCTATCCACAATGCATCAATAACAAATAAATAATGGCTTGAACAAAAAATAAGACTTCTTGACCACCTAGCATGCTCTCTAGACCTCAATCCTATAGAAAATTTATGGGGATTGATTGTTGCAAAAGTTTATGAAGGAGGTCAACAGTATTCAGCAATTTCTGAACTCAAAAACGCAATCTTAGAATAAAATGCGTTCAGTTCAACTTCAGAAACTAGTTGGTAGTAAGTTTAGCCAATTTTTTTAGGTTATCAAAGCTAACGGCAGATCTAAAAAATATTAAATAAAAAATTTGCCTTTATATTCTATTGTTCTGCTCATTAGTCTTAAATTTATGTCAAAACAAAATTTTTAAATTAAGCGGAAAAGCTAATATACATAGAAAAAATGAATAGAATTGAAATTTTTTCATATTTCTTTATGCCTTATCTTTTATATATTTTTATATATCTAATTTTCATAATTTAAAAATTGTAAACAATATCTTTTCCTTCACTTTTGAGGGTGGTCTTATATTTTTGTCCAGGGACATATAAGGGGGAATAAAAGCATGAGGAATTTTTAAATCAATCTTTAGCTTGGTACTCTCAGTTAAAAGCAAATTTTTAAAAATTACACATCTCAAGTGTTGAAACATGTAAGTCATCTTGAATTTTCTTTGAATTAAACATGAAAGTGACATTAAAAATTACGAAGCTTTTCCTTTTTCTGTAAAACTTGATTCAATCCGTTTTGCTCTGAGGACACAGATTTTTGCAAAGTTTCAAGTGGAATTTCATTCCTGCAATACTTTAGCCAATCATTGTTCTTTTGTAATCTTAGATTCATGAATGAAACTGCTATCCTACTAGAATACATATTTTTGCCTTATAACAAATAGAACAAGACTCTTCTCTAACATGGTCATATCTGTTGGGATCCCATCTATGAGTCAAATAGATCTGTTCAAAAATTATTCATATTTGATAGTGTGACATAATATATGGCTTAGCTCTATGTGAAAGCTTATGTATGAGTGTACCTTCAGGTGTATGGTTGTGGGTTGGCCATGGGTATGTATATGCTAGTGTGTATGTGTGTGTTCATATAGGGTCTGAAATATAAGAATGGTTCAGCAACCTAAAAAATCTTATTATCACACTTTTAAGTGTCTCCTGGAGTCTTGTCTGCCTTTTAGGTGACCAGGGGTCCGAAAATAGGAATGTACAACTTTCCATATATACAGAAGGTCAACCTGAGGACAGTCAGAAAAACAGAGTCAGTTGGTTACTTGAAGGAGTAAGAGAGAGACACAGGAGTCAACCAGTGGAGAGTGAAAAAGAGGTTCTCTGCCACAGGAAGTGGGTAAGAGATCAACACAGGGGAGGCCAGTCAAAGAGCCTTGAACAGTATAGAGAGAAGTGAGTCTGCTACTGAATGCAGAGAGTATACAACCAGAGCACAGATAGCTGGGACCACAAATACAGAGATGGGCTGGAAAAAATACAGATAGAGATACAGATGGGGTGGGGGGTAAAGAACCAGAGAATGGAGAACAGAGATAGACAGACATGTAGATAGGCTGACAAGTTTTTTTAGTTAAGAGATTTTGTTGCAAAGGGTCACAGGAGCTTCTCCTTTCCAAAAACATTTATTCAACCTTTTGTGTTGTCACCTTCTATTTATAGCATTCAGTCATATATAGTCACAATAGGACCATATGTTTCCCACAAAAAAAAAACAACACAAAAAGTAACTATGAACCTACAATGAATGAAATTCCCTAACCTCTGGGTATAAAATAACTCTTCTCTTATGCAAAGACAAGTGAATATAAGTAAATGATATTGAAATAAACTTTGTTTACAGTCTTTAATAGAATTTGTTCACAGGTTTAAATGTTATTGTATTCATGTATTTGTTTATATTTATATAAGCTTTTTAGAACAAAATGTTTATGTAATGATAAAAATAGATAATTTTTTGTGGTTCTCGAATATCTGAAGTTTACCATTAAAAAAATATTGAGACTGAATCTTTAATTTTTTTTAATTTTCAAATCTAAATAAAAACATTTGCTCAAATAATCAACTCATATAATGATGTCTAGACTTTTAGACTGAGAAATTATATATATATATATATATATATATATATATAATCCCTGTATACAAAGTCCAACATGGTTTTGTCTCATTTCCCCACTTCTGTGGTACTAATACAGTCTGTTTAGTCTTTTTTAGAGGATTCTGTATTGGTTATCAATTTTTATCATTTTATTAGTATATTCGATAATATTTTTATTATAATTTTTAACCTTTTATATATCATATTTATATTGTTAGAGCACAGTATATTTAAGGTATATTTAATAATCTCTTTACTTTTTTTTTACTGTAGTATAATCTTCTTTGTTTAACATTAATTATCATTTAGTTACTTTATCTTTTAATCTTATTAAAGGTTCAACTCAAACACTACATTACATTTGTTTTAATATTTCGTCACAATCATATGACAAGATTGGACCAACACTTATTTGCACTACCTGCTGCACACTATTATTTTAAATTTTTAGATTTCAGTCATGCATTTGGGTTACATTTGTGAATGTAGATTGTCATAAGGCAACATCTATCTGTATATATATAATTACATATATATATATATTTATTTATTTATTTTATATAATCCTAGGAAGAAATCCAAGGGGTAGGAGTGTCCAGTTTGAGGGCTCAATGTCAATTGCTATTGATGTATAATTAATATAGGATTAAAAATACTCAACATGCAGTTAAAAATATTTTTATATAAAAATGAAAAGAAAAAAATTCACTTCTTTGGTATTTATTATAAATTTATTTCTGGTTGTGTTGACCATAATCAGATGTAGAAGAAAAAAATTTTATTTGGGTGTTCTTATATTGCTTCTAGCAAGAATGGGATTTGAGAAAAAATCTTAATTTTTTAATCAAAATAATTCTTAATATATATTTTATCATATTTTTTAATCTGGAAAATTTTTATGGTGGAGATATTATATCTATTATTATTTTTTATTTATACTATGTTCATACAATCCTCAATAAAAAACAAAAAAAAACTGTTACTCCTAATTTAAATATTACTGAAAATTAAAAAAACTTAACTCCAGAGAAATTAATTAGTGGTATGTGACTTATTTCGAATTATAGATAAAATATGCCTTCATACTTCCGTTGAAACTATTGTTTTATAAATAGTAAATAATATAATTCCATGCTGATATTGATTTACAAAAACTAATCCTAATTATCAAAATTATCATAAAAATTCATGTTATTTGTATTAGGAAGAAATTAACATTGAATGTTAAGTTAATCATAATAAGCAAAGAATTAATATGTAATAGATATTTTATTAATTTAACTAATAATTTATAATATAAATAAATCAAATATTAGTTTCCTAAATTTTTGTTTACACATAGAAAAAAATGGTATAATAAGGCTATATTAATCTTAATCTTTATTATTTATTATTACTTTTTCTTTTTTTATCTTATTACAAAAACATATATCTATACTTTATCCTTTAAATTTAATTCCATCCTTTATTAGAAAATCTATTTCTAATATTTCATCTATTTTCTAAAAATTATGGATTTATATTCCAATATATAGAATTAAAAACATAAATCAATTAATTAATGGTAGTTAAATATATTTAATATTATTAATATATCAAGTTAAATTATACTAAGAATTTATCTCTATGTCTACATGCTGAAATCATTTCTGTTCTGGCATTAAGTAAATTTCCATTCAAATATTTTAATATACATATTTTCTCTTCTAAGCATAAATTACGCTTACCATGTAAACTTTTTGTCGAGGAGGATCTTTTAATCATTTTCCAATTTATAATAGGTGTAAGTCCTACTTCTATTAGGTCCCATTAATACCTAGATAGGGCAGTTTGACTTTTTAATGTTGGATTTTTAAAGGTGCTTGTAATATCTAAATTTTCAGTTTAAGTTTTCATACCTTTGTATGCCTTATCATTATTATCATTTTTAGTTGAAATGTTTGCTTGATATATAATATCATCAAGGTTACATTTATTTCCTAGTGGGCATTCATTTTTTATTTTACAATTATATGAATGTCTTAAATTGTCATTGTTATTCCAATCCAGCTCATTTATTAATATCTTGTTGTGATTGTCAATTATATTAGATATATTGTTAGTACAAGAATAATTTTTACATAATTCTTATTAATTATTTTTCTAAGGGGGTTATCATCTTTAAAATGTTTGTTTATTAAACTTAGAAAATATTCCCCTAATATTGATATTAGTTTGCAAAATTGAGGTTAAACCAGATAATATTTCTACATCTATTTTTATTAATATTTTTGCTTATTTTATTATCCATATTATTATCATTGTTTCCTATATTATTGCCCCTATTTTTGTGATGTCTATTGACTTCTAAATGCTTAAGTTCATTTTTATAACCGCTGTTATGTAAAGCTTCATTGTAAAATTCCTTATGATTATTAAATATATTTTCAGATGATAATCTGTTAATTCTAATATTAATCGCATTAGGAATTTGTTTAACTATGGATTCAGGGTGGTTAGAACTAACATTAATGCATGTTGGTATAACATTAGTCTTACTAAATAGTTTATAAGAATTTTCATTTAAATTGACAGTTACATCTGAAAAATTAACTATTTTCAAGTTAGAACTAATCTCTATCTTTAACCCCATATATCTAAATGCTCTAATGACTTCCTTTTGTAATTCAGATGTTTGAGGTCCATTACTATTAGGGATAGAAATTAACCCATCATCTCAATAAATTTAGATGTTATTCAAATTTAATAACCTACTTAGTATATCTAAAATGTATATTTCTACTAAGTCTGCAATTTGGGCAGTCAAATGAGCCCATTGTAACGTCAAAATTAGCAGTTGTTGTCTTTTCCCAATTAGTGTTATTGTAAAATAGTACAGATTTCCTACATGAATTCCTGAGTTCTATCAGCATAATTCCTAGCTAATGACAATCTACACTTATATATATATATATATATATATATATATATATATATATATATATATATTGTCATCCACAGACTGTTTCATTGTATCACAACTCTTCGGTGTGGCTAGACATGTAGGACACTTGAAGCTGGGTTCAAAACCCACCCAACTTTACATTAGACTTAGTCTCATACCACTCAGCCAACAAGCAAACCATGTCAGCTCAGGAATTATAAGGCATTATGTAGTAGCTTTTGTTTGTTTACATTTTTGCCTTACCGTATACCAGAGTGCTTAATTCATTTGTAGAGCTTTGCATTATGCGAGTGGCAGCCGTAAATTCCTTCGCTAGATCTGATTTCTATATGTATGTTACTCCAGCACAGCAAAAATGGCACATTGTAGTAAGATTTTTGCTAGAGCATTATAACTGACACTGTGTTACTTAGAGAATAAAGCAATGTCTAACCCAATAATGATGTGTTGTCAGCATTTGCACTTGTCTTGATAACCATCCAATTTTCATGCGTAAATATTTGAATTATTATTTCACATTTTTTCTTCTTCTTTTCCATCATGATTCTTTTTTTTTTCTTTAGACTAAAATCACAGGAAAAAATTTTAAAATACTAAGTGTATTGTTGTACACTCATCATACACTTACCTTCAAGGTAGATTTCAAAATTAACAAACAAAATGGTAAAACACCAAAGAAAATAAAAATTTTCCTAAATGAATATTTTGTAAAGTTATTGAAAGATTTTTTTAAAAATCTATCAATGTTCCATCATTACAATTCAGTTATTTTTCATATGATAATATAAATTCTTACTATAAGACTTAACATAACAGCCACTTTTGGCAACTTTTATGAGAGTAGGTTTAAAAACTTCACATTTCTATATTAGTACTATAGTACTCAAAACAATATACTGTTACATATTTCTTTCTAAATATCACAGGATGTTTACAATTAAAATAATTATCTTGCCTCCTACTAGGCAGAACTAGACATAAGGTCTTTTTATAGTGGGAAGGGGGCACACACACAAGCTGAGACTTGTTTGCTGCTAGAAAATGCTGTTCATATAGTCACAAGGTGCAATGTGAACTATGCTAGTCTTTGCCAAGTCTCCCAGCACGTATACCAAGTGACCTTGCTGGTCATAGCTTCACTAGACCTGAAGCTCTAGTACTATGCTTGTCATTGATCCTTCATCCATCCAAAGGTGGCCTGGTCAGAACTAGGAGCCATAAAGCCAAGAAGGATGCCTATAATTGTTACAGTAAGCCTCAACAACACTAGTCAATAAACACTTCATTTGAAGCTTTAGTTCTGAAATACTCTAAACTTTAGTCCCAAAATGAAGGGAAAAAAAAGCAGCATATTCAAAATTCTCTCCAGAGCATAAACAACTTTGTCCTATCAATCTATTTAAAAGAAAAAATCATTAATAGTTACAGCAGACTATATACTACAAATCTCAATAGATCTAATAAATGATTTCACTTTGAAAAAAGGCAGGAAGTAGATGACATCCTGCAGAAATTATTACTGATCCAGACTATGCCAATAATTTAGTGCTTCTTGCAAATACACCTGCTCAAGCCAAATCTGTTGTATAGCCTAGAACAGGCAGTAAGAAGCATTGGTCTCTGCATAAACTGATAAAACAGAGTTCATATGTATAAATCAAGATAGTGCTATTTCCTCATTAAATGGAAAACCTCTGAAATTAGTAGACCAGTTCACATACCTTAGTAGCAACATTTCATCTACTGAAAGTAATGTCAATATAGAAATCTGATCTGATAAAATAAAACTGGAATTCTTTGAAACTGTAACTATGTCAGTTCTACTATATAGTTGCACTCTAACTAAACACACAGAGAAAAAGCTAGATGGGAACTACACAAGGATGTTGAATAAATCCTAGAAGCAGCACCCTACAAAACAACAATTGTATAGCTATTTACCTCCCATGTTACAAATCATCCAAGAAAGTGAGCAAGACATGCTGGGCATAATTGGACAAGTAAGGACAAACTCATAACATTCTATGGATTACTACACATGGACACACCAGTTTTGGCTAACCATCTGCTCTGTGTAGATATTGGGTGCCATCTAGAGGACTCAGTTGGTATTGCAGTTGATAGGGACACATGGCAAGTAAGAGTCAATGAAATCCATGTTATCAGCATGTCTTAATGATGAATATTTGACATGATTTCTCTGAACACAAAATATCAAGCTTATCGTGTATGATGGAATATTGTTCAATCCAAAATATTCAAATTATCAATAACTTAAAAGGGATTATTTCAATTAGTTTAATATATAAATAAATGTGCACAAAGAAAACAGCCCTAAAACCTTTTTCAGTAGTAACTTCAGTTTGTAATACATTTTATTCAAAACTTTGTCATGTTCAGAATTTCCAATGTTTCATATACATAAATAAGTTACAGTGAATCCTATTTGAGTAAGCTTTCACAAAAAGATGAATTGTAAAGATTAAAAGAAAAGTTTAAATTATATAAAGTAATCTACAAATTTGAAAGTAGAGCTGTCCTATTCTTAAGACTGCTCGATGGGTTAGTTGTGGTAGACAGAAGGCTAAGGGAGATAATCCTAAACAAACCATGATGCATCTATTTGAAGGCAGACTTCAACTAGTGACTAAATGTAGTCTGATAAGATGCTGCTCATCATCTCGGATTTTCTGTGCCACTATACAAGTCAAAATGGTTGTAAGTAAAAACCTCCAGTACTTTCATATGTTTTTCATGTAGGCTGCCCCATTTTCTCAGGATACATCAACAGAAAAGTTCAACTTGACTATAAATATGAAAAAGTCAAAACACATTTGAGAAAAATGGGATTATCTGGATGCTAGTTCTTTATTTGATACCAAAAAGGTGAAATATTGAATGCTATTGTACATTTATTTTCATTACTTTTGCAAAATGTTGCATATACTTGATAATATGAAATCTCTACTTATTCATGGTTTCTAATTGAAATACTTCTGCAAAATACTTTTATAACAAAAAAAGAAAACAATTACTGCTTTGTACTAGAATGAAGGTGGGTTGATGACATCTATCTTCTGTTGATAACTTTTTGTCCAAAGGGATCCAAGCACTGCAACACCAATGAAAGAATTATGTGAACTGCAAAGGGAACTATGTAGAAAAATAAATCTCATTTGGTCATATTCCATGGGAGTATCTTAGTCAGCCCAAGAACTTTTCAGCCACCCCTCATATCATTTGAATATGACAAGTACAGGATTATTGAAGGAGGTAATTTTCGTTTCTTTTAGTTTTCTTGTAGGGGATTGTATAGTAACAAGCCTTAATAACTTGGTACAGAGTCCCATACTTCTAGACCATCGGTATAATCATCTAACATTTTTCATTATATATTGATGTACTCAGACTAGTATACTCATTACAGTTATTATAGTCACATTTCAGCTGTTGTAGCATCTGACCTTCTTCAAATGTCTGTTGTATACCTTCTAGGTATTTTGAACTGAACCTTTTATTCTATCCATAGTTCTTGTTCTACTGTTCATAATTAGAGAATGTTTACACTTATTGATTAAATAAAGCATTCAGTTCAAAATTCCCAAAGAGTTACTGACTGCTACTGACATCCAAAGAAGATTAGAGGGTACAATGGCTAAAGCATTGTAATATTCAAGATGAGGACTAATTGTAATAAAAATATTGTAATAATATTTCAAGATGAGGATATCAATTGTAATAATTTTGATAAAAACATTGGAATAATATTCAAGATGAAGACATTAATTCAAGTACATCAGTGTATAATAAGGACATGTCTTCATCTTATAAATTCAGACAAAATTATTTTTAATAGACACATCAATGTGAATAAAAAAGCTAAGATATATTTCTCATTCTTTATTTAACAAAACATGTAATAAAAACTTAAAACATTGATTTAATGATTTTTCTCCACCTGTGACAAATTCAGAAATTTTTATTACAAGATGATTTTAACAAGATGATGTTAACAAAATATAAAAGAAAAAAATGTTTTCATATAGAAGGAATTTGACATCAAAACATTTATCCAAAGATTAGAGAAAAATCATTCTTAAGTAAGGCCTTTCAACATCAAAAGGCATCAAATAATTACACAAATCAAAATTAAAGTTATGAACTAACCTTCCCAGGCTACAGATTTGTATTAGGGTGTTGTATCTGTTCATCTTCCTCAGCTGCTGCATTCTGGTCTTTGGGCAGGCAGCAGCAAAAAAAAAACAAAAACAGCATGGTCCTGGGGAATTCCACCCCTGCAGCAGTAAAGAAAAGGGTTGGAATAATCTGAAGCCTGCATGACACTAGTCACAAGAACCAGGCAATTTTTCTTCTCGTTTTCATATACATGTGTGGGCCCCTATGTTAAAACTGATTGAGTCATCAACATTGCTTCCATTACCAACCAATAAATCTCAAATCAAGCATGTAATGAATATTGATATAATATTTAACCGGTTTTATGATCACTTTATAGTATGAGAGTAATTGGAAATGAAAACAGCTATAAAATCAACTTTGTCAAAGAAACTGGTTTTAGACTTTAATTTTGATTTGTGCAATTCTAAATTATATTTTCATTGATATGGAAAAGAACGGTAACAAACTCAGTATAGAAACAGTAGTCTCAAATATAGGATGTTTCATAACAGAATGCAACCCAAAGAATTAGATTTCCCAATCGACTGGGGCCATAGAATACACTGATTGCATCTCTGAAGAAGGGGTAAGACCTCTCCCCATGAGTGTCTTGGATATGACACTAAACAATCTGATTGTTGAGGTTATAGTAATGCTGGTACCCCTTCATTGCCATCACTCCTAGGTCTACTCTGGCCTGGAGTGGCAGCACCTGATAGGGTCCTATCTATAGGTAAAATAGAATTTAACTGTGGTTCCAAATTTACTGTTTTTACATTTAAACTATGTATTTATGCCAAACTGAATTGTCTAAAATAGAACCATTTTGACATCTAAACTGCATACTTATGCTAAACTGAATTATCTGAAATAAGTATTTTTACATTAAAACCTGTGTATTGTCTAGTCAGCTGAGTCTGTAGAATACATTGACCACATCTCTGCAGAGGGGTAAGAGCCCCCCAACAAGTGTCCTGATTATGACATTAAACAATCTGATGGCGGGGTTCCAGTACCCTTTCATTGCCATCGCTCCCAGGTCCAATCTGGCTTGGAGTGGTAGCATCTGATAGGGTCCTATCTATAGGTCAAATAGAACTAAACTGTGTACTTATGCTAAACTGAATTGTTTGAAATAGAACTGTTTTGATATTCAACAGTGTGTAAACAAAAACTATACTTATACTTAAGGGCATTGTTTTAATAAGAACTGTTTGACTAAACTCAATAGCTTCAAATAGAAATGTTTTTGACAATTGAACTGTGCTTAACTGAATTGTTTGAAATAGACTATTTGTATAAAAATGGATTTGGCATTAAATAACCTACAAAGGTTGATAAGCCATAAAACCCAAACAACCAACCAAACCTAAGGATAAACATATTTCACATATAAATCTTACTAACACATAAGAGATGGATTTTATATGAAATTTCACCAGCCTATTCTTCCCAAGTCAACAATTGCATTTGTTTGATGAATATCATGAGACAGAATGTACAAGAGAGTTTAAGACTGTCATCTTTGTTAAAATTCTTGATGATGTATCTTAGTGATCAATTTACTCCCCCAGAAAATTTCTTAGAAAGCTATCTTTATAGATTGAGTTGTCTCCCACTCATCTTTTCTGGGCTACAAAGTTAAAATAGTTTAAATACAAGCTGTCAAAAAGATGGTTGATTCTTTTTTGAAACACCCAGTATATAGAAGAAAATTCTCTTACAAAAATCAAGTTTCAGAAATTCAGAGGCTCTAAAGATATTGCAGTTTTTAGGCAGTTTATACATAAAAAAATAAATAAATAAAATAAGTAAAATAGATAAATAAAAATCAATGCATAAGTGATCCTTCCTGCCATTTTGAAAAAAATGATTGCTCAATTGGAATCAAAATTGATTCAAAAGAAATATTTTTCCAATACACTGTCTGATATCACTTGTTACATTATGATAGCTTAAGATTTTTTTGTTTTTGTTTTTTCCTTTGATACAAATAAAGAGATTCAGTTAATTTTTTTTTAAATACATATTTTTAGTTAAATAAGTTAAAAGTAATTTCCTAATTACATAAATTTAAAACAAATCATGTTTCTAATTTAATTAGTTACACACCAGTAAATATATGTGATTAAATTATACTGATTGTTTGTTAAACTTTTGTCTCACTTAATAAATTCTCGTTTTTGTGAAAAAAGATCCATATTTAAAAGCAAAGTGATAAACTTTATATTCATTTATTTTACATAAAACAAAAAAATCAAATGAGTCAGCATAACAGGATATCAGATGGTGTATTACAGAAATGTTTGAGATGAATCAATTCTGGATACAAAATGATAAACCAGAAACTATTGTTCTAACCTATATTGAATTTTTTTGGTTCATAAAAATTTGATCAATTTTTTTTAAGGTGAAAAGAAAAAAAAACATATATATATATATATATATATATATATATATATATATATATATATATTTATATTAATGCAAAATGACATGATTTTAGGAAAGATCCTTTCTAGAATATGATTATCATTCAAATATTTTTTCTGGAGACTGCATTTTGGTTAAATCCAAACTTAATTACCAACCTGATTCACTCTGTTCAATTTTTTTTTCTCTTTCTTACTTGCCAATTTTTGGAAGACAATTTTTCCTAAAACACAAAAATGCATAGATTTGTATGTTTTACATAAAAATTTCATGTTAAACAATTGTAATAATTACAATAAAAATAATTGTACATTTTTAAAATGTCAACAGAATGTTTCATAAAGGACACAACCTTGACGAGAAGAGGGTAGAATTTATGTACATATAAATTTTATGCTACAATATTAGGCATGCGGCAGAGATAATAGTATTTTGCAGTTGAAATGATTATATCATATGCTAGCCTCATTTAAAAGTCAATTCTTTTATGTTTTGTCAGCCATATAGTTTTCCAAAGATGAATGTATTTCACATAAATATTGAATTTACCAGAGATGGATTTAATATGAAATTTCCCCAGTCTCCATTTCCCAAAATGTTGACAATATTGTGTTTGGTTGATAAATTTTGTGAGACTGGGAGTGTACAGGAACAACAGGTCAATGATCTCTGTATTTGAGTAACTCACCCAGAAAATCTCTTAAAAAAACTATCTTCACAGATCAGCATGTCTATGACTCATGCTTTCAGGGCTACAAAGTTAAAAATAGTTTAAACATAAGTTGTCAAAAAGATGGTTGCATCCTTTTTAAAACATACTGCATATGAAAATATGAATAATAAACATAAAAATTGAGAAATGAAGAATTATATATTTGAATTCATTTTTAAAATTGTATGTATTGAGGAAATTCAACAAATAGCAACCTTTCAAATTTCATAAAAATACTTGATGTCTCTTATGTTTTGTATAATTTTGTTGGATACATATTCATATAAAAAAAAGAATGTCATTAAAAGTGGAGAAACTTTTTCACTTAAGTTTTATCAAAATAACACACTATTATTTACCTTACTTTTCACTAAGATTAATGCTTAAAAAGGTATATTCATGAACTTTAACACCTGTGACCAAAATTCCATTTTAATCCAATAAAACTGTAATACTTTCTTGATTTTTAATGTACAAAATACTGAATACAAAAACCTACTAAAATGAGTTTGAGATAAAAACTTGGAAGATTCAGTGCTTAATTATAAACTTATTTTTTAAATCCAAGAGAATAGTGGCAATGTCAATGGTCAACAATAAGAAAAACAAAAATCTTGCCTCTATATACCAGGTTCTAATACAACCAGCAATGAAATATAATTAGATTCATTTCTTTTTCTTTTTTTTAATTACCAAAATTTCCTCTTTCAATATTCCAGTAATCATTAACATGAAAGTTTTGATGTATTTATTAAATCTTACTAGTAATATTATGGCTTACATAGACCGCTGGATTTTAATTGAATTTATCATAAAAATGAGTTTAAAATGTTTGGGTTTTTTTTCCGTTTTAAAACTTTTATTATTGACAATAGCATTCAAACTAAATATTGTACGGACAATGAATGTTGGCAATATATACAGTTTGTAAGTTATTATACTGGTAGTTATCAATTTTCACTAGTATTTTCATTTGTTTTTAAATTTTTGTTGCTTTTTACCACATTTCACTCAGGCTATCGAATATGCAATGAGGAAATATTACAAAACATAAATAAGCTCTTGATGAGACTTAAACATATATCCTGTTTGCCTTGGGGAAGCGAAGTTAAATGCACCAGCTGCTCTCTGGAGCTTGAACAGAACAAATGATATTTTAACAAGAACTCATAAGCGATGTACTCTTGTGGACCCCTGCACATAGACAAGCAAAGGTTGGACAACCAGCTAGAACCTATATACAACAGCTCAGTGTCAATACAGGATTAGCCTGGAAGACCTCCTTGGAGCAATGGACAATAGAGATAAGTGGCGAGAAAGAGTCAGGGAGAAAGTGTTAGCAGCATGACATGATGATGATGACTCAAGGCAAGTACAAATCTTAAGGAGAATTTATCTTTAATATTTTCCAGTTGGCACTGGTTCATTCTTATTATAAAATGATATATTGAGAGAGCTGTGATTATATATCATAGTACTTTTCAGTCTGATGATTGTGTACACCACTTAAAATTTAAAGTAATAGACTTCTAGTGCTCATGGTTTGATAGTTTTCTGGGTTGTATATATGTATGAACAGGCATCAGACAATGAGGCTCTTCTGGAGATCTGGGGAGTGTGGAGTACCCTTTCACTGACATTATTCCCTGGCCCACTCTGACCCAGAGTGGTAGTACCCGTTAGTATCCCATTTATGTATCAAATAGATATGTGCAAAAATTATTTGTATTTGATAGGATCGTGTGAAAACAGAAATACATCTTAAGAAACAGCTAGACAAAAATTGTAAATAGGAACATACAATGAATGTGATTCCCTAATCTCTAGGTATAAAATAAGTCTAGACAGGTTGATGTGCCATTAAAATTAATGACAAATGACTAAATATTTTAACATATTGAATCAAAAGAAATTCATAACTTAAAAAAGTGCAAAATAGTAAATTCATCTTATTTGACTCAGAATAACCATTTTCCAACTTTCTATACATCAAAAATAAAATTATTCGAAACATTCTAAACAATGCTAGCCTTTTATATAACATGTTATTCAATACTCTACGAAGTATACCAATGAAATTGCCAGTTTATAAATATTTACTAGTTTTTCCTTTTCCTCTATTACACAGGGCAGACCTACTAACTACCTATTTAATCAGAGAACAGTGTTTCCCAGCTGCCCCGGTTAAGAAGCTTATTCTATGATAAAATGTCTACAATAGTCAGGTGAAAACTTCTAGAACAAAAAATTCTTTTAAATTGATTCAGTGGGCTAAGTTCATGAATTTATAAACAGCATTTACACATAATACTTATTTTCTGATAGATTTACAGCATTCTACTTGAAGCAAACAAAATATTTCACTATCAAAATTTCCAACTTCCTTTATGAAAGAAAGCATTGAGGTAACTATTATAAATTTTACCTTGACCATTAAAAAAATGTAATCTTTTCTATAATGTTGTTGTTTTTTGTTTTTCTCAGCAGTTAGCACTCAATCCAGTTATGTATTTGTAAGACCAGCAATACATACATATAACAGACTACCTACAAAATTCTGATTACACAAATAATACAGCAATAAACCGGATTTCCTGCTTTACTTTCAGCTCTCAAAGTAATTATATAATGCTAATTGAAATATCTATGCCAGATAAGACTTCAAAACAAGGATCACATCGGGTTATTTTTTTAAGTGAGTGATACTTAAGAGATTTATCAAACTTTTTTAAATTTTTGGTCCAGATTGTAAGTCTTAAGTAATAATGGTATGCAATCATTTTAGTTTAAAGAACTACCTATACACCTACTTAGCAATGTTTAATTAAATCTGAATAATTTAGTGAGACAATGTTAACTTTTTTTTTTAGTTTGAAAATCTAAATTCTCTATTTGTAGGTATGTTTTGCAGTACCATGGCTTCCCAATGATTACTGTTAAAGACAACACCTGAAAAAGTCACATCACACCCCCCTACCTCCACTTCCCAATAAAGATCAAAAAACTTTTTAAGTCAAAATCTTCTGCGTCCCTATAAATAGTCAATTTACCCAACTCTTTTACCAAAGTCAGGATTCAAAAGTCATTTTTTAAGCAGAGTTAAGTTGGTTTGAATTCAGATTTTTCCTTCTCCTAGACTTGTTATAATATGAAAGTTAAAGAATCCAGTCTGCACTAATATTTACCCATAGCTGAAGGAGAAAAGATGTATTCATACATTTCCAAGGGTATTAGCAGTAAGTCAAACACAACCATGTTCAGAATTTGAACTCTGGTCCCCAAATCCATTTCTTACAAAGATAATCATAAAGCCATATAAATCTTCATAAGAATCTCATGATTATACATACAAAATTTGCTAGCAGTACATCAAACTGTTTGGCAATCTATAGAGAATAGAAAATAAACTCTTCTTCCTAATTATTAATATAGATTTCAATAGCAGGTACTCTTTACTTCGTACTAGCTATTAATTATGGCAAGTATTTTTTTCAACATACTATGAAAATTGTTTGGTAATTCATCTTTGTAAAGGACATTTTATCATTACATTTTATATCAATATTTGAATATCTACGTTGCAGTTGGTTGAATTTTTTCAATGCAAGAAATTTAGTTCTATTATGATAACAGTTGAAATGAGGATAATTAAAATGAATTAAGTTTGAAAAATTGATTGATATTATGATGAAACAGTCTTGACAGTAATATGAATTTTAAAAAAAATTAAATAAAAATAAACAAAGATTGTCTTACAGAATGCATATCTGAAAAGTTAATGAAAAATATATAATGGGGAGATGAATTTTACCATTTTATTTAAATTACATTAAATGAATATAAATCAACAGCAGTTATACCAATCAGATAACAAACAGAGATCATGATTGCTTTTTTTATGATGAATATCAATGTGAAAATAAGATTTAAGTAGCTATTATTTAGGAACACAATTCCTGTAAAGTTTAAAGCCAAATTAAATTAAATTGTATGACTAGAGCTCTTCAAATCAATGAACACAGATTTAATCCTTTGAACCCTTCACCCATGGACTGAACTCTATACTGAGCTCACAAAAAATTAAATCAAAAAAATTCTAAATGAGCACAAAAGCATTTAAACTTTCCTCTCGGGGACAAACATCTTTTTTTAAAAGATATCTCATCATTCCATTGAAAGAAAGGCTGTAAATAGTCAATATATTAAGCTATTTATTCAGATATAATCTTCCTAAGCCCAAAATATTAGGCTTATAGTACATAGGAAAATAGTGGTCAACCTGAAATACCAAGTTTAGGGTGTATAGTAAAATTGTACTCAGCTCAAAAAATCTGGGTTCAAAGGATAAATCTGGTAACTTGTTCATAAAAAAAAATTAGAGACATTTGGTTAGTTGCATTTACACCTGATTTTGTTCATTTTTTTTAACCATCAAGACTGCTTTGCTTGCAAAAGAAAAAAAATGTAGCACAGAATAAAAGTATGGCTTCTCTTTGAATTCCACCAAAAGCATTAAGTTTTTTCTCCAACTAATCATACTTTCATATAGTGTGAACAGCTAGAAACAGTAAGAAATTTAAGACACACCTGTGAAAAGAATGTTGACAATCAAAACAAGAATTGCATTGATACAAAGTGTTTCCTCAGCAGAACATGAGCTGCCCTGTGAAGTGGAATGCATTCCAAAAGTAAAAACCCCAAAAAATAAATAGTTAACAAAAAAAAAGGCTTTAGAAATGAAATACCCAGTTAAATGAAGAGAATAATAGCAGTAAGGCCTTTAAAATGTTTATATGGTCTTCTATGAAAAAGACCAGAATCAAGAATGGCTTCACAATTGTACTAAGTTGTACTACTATAATAAAAATGCATATGGCAGATCCATTAGAAGATACATGAATTGGATGTACAAGACAATTATATCTTCAACTTTTTTTTAAAGATTTAGTTATAAAATGGCACAATTGTATCTTCTGAAGAGTTGTGGGTAATTCATACTTGGAAATGAAGAAAATTCTATCCATTGCATTGCCAGTGGAGAGAAGAATTATTTTTCAGTAAATTGCTCAGGGCATAGCTAGAGATCTGGTGGACCAGATGGGGATTGAATCCTTGAGAAGGGATCCCTCTAATATTTAGTGAGATTTTGGAGACTCTAGAGGAAGTGGCATTTTCAAATAGCCTCTCCCCTATCGCGAAATTTCTACTGCCTGAGCAATAACTCAGGCTTAGAATTGGAAAAAAACAAATGTCTTACTCATTTGACAAAAATTTGATGATAAAGTATTTTTTTTAATTCATAAGTGATGAAGGCTTGTGTAGACTCAGCCACACTTTGGAAATGAGCTGATAACAGAAGAATGGTGTCACAGATGCTTCAAACACTCTTCAGGTTTTGAATTCAGAGTTTTTCCTTCTCCTAGACCAGTTGCCCTATCAAGGCTAGAGAGCCTAGTCTGCCCTACTATTTTACCCATAGCTGGGGGCAGAAAAGATGAATACATGCCTTTCCCAAGGTTATCAATGCAAAGTAAAATGCAAACAGCCTGGTCCAGATTTTGAATTTGGTTCGCCAAGTACATTTTCTTTGACAATAACCAATATGCCACCTTTATCAGTGTAGGTAGTCAAATAAGTCACATCTTTAACTGAACTGTTGGGCCCTCATATGTCAAATCAAATGGAGAGTCATATATATATATATATATATATATTACCAAACTTAATTTGATATGAAAAAAAAAAAAACCACCAGATTTCCTTTATCCATTTATGATGAAATTGATCGAAAATACACAGGTAACAATACAATTATAAAAAGTACTACTATAATAATTATTTTTACAAAAAGCATATTTCCTCATTTGTCTTTTTGTTTGTAATTACCATCATACAAGAAACAACATTTAAACACAGAGATGGCCCTACTGCTGCATAACATAAAAAAAAAAAAAAGAAATACTGTAAATATATGTACTTTGTACAGCTGTCAAACTTTAGAAAAAAAACAACATAAGATTTGCCTTTCCAATCTGAAGGAGCCATGTTTCAACTCCCATAAAGAATTCAAATTAATCAAAATAAAGAAAACTAAAGATGCTCTGTCATAATTTCATATCTATACATAATATGATATCAAATGGACAAATAAGCTTATATTCATCAAGTGACTAGAATAGAGAACAAAGAGTGCATTCATTTTATGCTTAATATTTAAAAAAGATAAGTTATGGTAAAATAAAGTTCACCTATTTTTAAATTATTTTGTCATTTTATTTTCATAATTGCAATGTAAATAAATTCATATTTTTCATTAGAAGCAAATTTTAAAACACACTATCTGTGATTTTTACTTCTTAATAAGCACATTACAAATCACTACATTTTCACTAGCATTAATAATAGCTCAGTTTAAAAGGTAGTTCATTTTATTGAATATGATATAAAGATTGATATTAAGGTTGATATAAATGGAAATAATGTCCAAAAGTTGCGTTGTAGTGCATTTTGAATTAATATAAGTTTTAAAAAAAGTCAGATTATTTTAGCAGAATGATACACCCAGACTATACATATGATCTTGAATATTTTAGATTACTTTTCGAGCAACAATATTCATCTGAGAAATGTTAAAACATTACATATGAGGAAATTATAAAGAGACAATGAACAATTGCAAAAATTACTATTTCTTATAGTAATAATTGGAAGAAACCTTTAAACAATAAATAAAAGATATTTTTGATAAATATTCTCTTTAGTGAATGATTTATAGAAAGTTTTTTTCTTTGGTTTTTGTCGAATTTTTTTGTTATTTGTTTTAAATGAAATACGAAAGATTAAGAACACATTGTAGAAGAAAAAATACAAAGTTGCTGTTTTAACAACTTAGATTTGATTTTTTTTTTTTTAATGATTCTCCAAATTCAGGAATTTATTCACACTAATATAGATTTTTGTTTGTTATTACATGGTATATTCTATTAATTTAATGTACAACTGACCTCTTCTTCATATTTTTGATGTTGTTAATACAAAATGTTTCAGGCAAGTCATCAAGAATACTAAGAAGAGGTTTAATTTTCTGAACAATTTCTGTAATGTTAATGACTCTTCTCAAAATTAGTAACATGAGACATTTTACTGTTCAAATTTTAACATCCTGAAACTCCATATTTTTACCCAAAGATGTTTTGAAAACATGGAAAATGTTTAAAGTTTAAAAAGAGATAAAGATGAGATATTAGTCTGAACAATTCCCTGAGTTGCAAATTTTATTTGAATTCCTTAATTCAGTGCAGTCATAAAAAAAAAAAAAAACCTTGAAGATAAGTTACTCTTTTTCTTTTCTTTTTTTTTTTTCCTTTAAATTTAATTGAAACCAAAATTAACTAGAACTGTGTTAATCCACCAAATTATGGATACCCATAAATAAAAACCAAAAAATAAAGAGAACAATCTCCTACGAAAGTAATTATATTTATAGTAAAATTATTGTTTATGAACTTTGAAATTTCTTGGCAAAATTTTCACAAATAATTTCAAATCTATTAGCAGCACTTCCTCATTTTAAATCTGAAAGTTAATTTGAGGTTTTCATTCAGCATTTTTTATCAACAAAAATTGTTATCAAATTAAAAATTTAAAAATAAATAAAATTGTAAATAAGTTACAGATTTAACATTATAGAAGCATTTTAAAAGTCAATACTAGCTAAATAATTAAACAATGAAAAATCCAGGCAGTAGAAAATACACAGGTTTTTGTTTTAACCAACAGACCCATGTGTAAAGCTCTTAAATTCTGATCACAGGTTTCAAATGTAGCAGTTTAGAAATTAAAACTAATTTTCATATAAATTATGCTCAAGAGCTAATGCCCATGTGACAAACAAAAAATCGAAAAATTAAATTTCATTTAGACAATTACTTTTTCTTTTTTTCAGATTTAGACATTTTTAGAAAGCTAGGCCATTTTAAGGGCCATTCATACTCATTTGGAACAATTCCATCACATTTGGACTCAAAAAAAGAAAACAGTGGAAACCAAATTTTTGTTCGTTTTGAATCTTTTTGCATTAAAGCTCTATTATTGGCTAATGTATGGTAATAGAGAAAAAGACGAGTTGTAATGTAGAAAGCAATGAAGACATCAATGGAATAATGTTCATGAGCTGCTAAAATAAAGAAAATACCAAACAGATTTAGGACCCAAGTTATAGTATGAATGTAATAAAATCTTTGGCGTGATGTATCTGAAAAGATAAGGAAAAAAATTTATATTACAATATGAAAAAGGTCATATTTATTGTTTTACAATACTTTAAGAGAAAATAGCTTTAACTTAAGAATTCTGAAGTATTCATCTATCCCAGATTTTACAATATTTATTGTCAATTAGAAATTTACTTCAAATGGTTACTAAAGATAATTGTTAATATAAAAGATAAATTCACATAACAAAAAAAAAAAAAAAAAAAAAAAAAGAGATTTATCTATTATATAATTTATATTAATATATGAAGTTAATATTTCTTTTGGAAAAATTACATAGAATTTTGTAGAGAAATATTCTAAAATCCAAATGAGTGACACTTGAGATTTATTGATTTGAACATTATTTTTTGTCCAAACAGTTAGTACTAAGCAATAATTCTATGGAATTACTTTATAATTTTCATCTTGAAGAACAACCTTTAAAACTATTCAGTACTGTTTAATTAAGTATCAATAATTCTCTTATTTAGACAAATAGATTTTTTTTCCTTTGAAAATTTAGATTTAGTAAAATTACTTTTCCACTCGTTACTGTTTATTGATAAAAACTCTTCTTTCCCAATAACAAAAATAATTTTTTTTCCCTTGACATTAAAATTTTCCCATGTCCAATAAATAGGCATACTAAATTTGGTAGCTCTAAATCATTTAACCACCAACAGACACAAATCACTATTTTCAATGTTAGACATGTATAAATAATAAAGGAAGTGTAAATTTAACATTTTTTACATTAAATATTAATCAAGACAAGAAAAAAATTTCAAGTTACTGCAACTTTAAACTCTCTACTTTTAAGATAAAAAATATATATTCTATATTTTTGATAACAATTCAGAACAATTTTTTTTAATCTACAGGGGATTTGATGCAAATTAATAAGGAAATATTTTGTAAAAAATTTTGGGGTTTTTTTTTGTTTTTTTTTAAAACAAAAAATTGTAAATCCTAGAAGTATTTTAGTTTTTCATAGTAAATTTTTATTGTAAATGTCTTTCTAGAATCAATTAGAAAAAAGTGCAATAAAAGTGCCTTTGTTTTGTTGATAGTGAAGCCCTATGCTAGTCACAGAGCCCAATGTGGTATGACATCTAGTTACAGTATGTGTTGTGGCTATTGTGTTCATGACTACCACATTAGCTTCCGACTGTTTGCTTTGTCAAGTCCTTCCATGCACACACTGTGTTTGGAAGATCCACGAAGGGGGGGGGTCGACACAATTCAGCCAGATCTTCTTCTGACGGTCAGGTAATATAAGTGGCTAGATTGTCTAGTAACTCAAAGAATAGAGAAAACCCATCGTTTAACAAACAACAAAAAATCATTTTTATCGAAACACGTTTGTGAGATAAATAACAAACAAACGATGTTTGCTTTCCTAGCAAAAAGAAGAAAAAGTATTGAGAGAGGAAGAGTGACAATGAGGTGCAGTTAGAATGACACTAATGTCTCTAAAGTCTGGGACTTTGAATTTTTGTAAAGTCTGAAGGTTGTTCGGAGTGCCTCAGGTCTAGAATAGAAAGGATGCTTCTTTGGCAGTCTTGAGTTTCTTCTTGGTCCTTTTTCTCATCCTCTCTGAAGATTCATTCTACCATCCTATTTTTTTATAGATCAATATTTGGACTAAAAAAGGTTTCTGATTGGTTGTCCAATAAGAGACAATTTAGAGTCATATTCACATTGGTCAGCCAATCCTAGTTCAGGATTATATCTTACAGGTATAGGGAAAACCCTTTTTTGATGCTTTGACCAATGGGAACAGGTTTAGAGCAATGGGATTCAACAAAAAATTCTCAGCTTCACCTGAATGGATGAGCCATGCCCAGTTCACCTTTATTTAGGGAGGAGCAAAATTAAATCTCCCTTTTGACATTGACCTTTAAGATAAGGACTAGAAAAATATGTTTTATGAAATGACCCATTTCATCATTATGATCTATGAAGTTAGTTGACAACCGAAAAATGAAATAAATTCGCTGACCTTTAAAATCAAAAACAATTGTCTCACACTTAACTGACTTTTAGGAACAATCAACCAGCTTTTTAGGTCAATTTAAGCCTTGAACAAAAAGATATTTATTTTAAGGATCTTTTTGTTTTTGAGATATATATATATATATTAATTTTCTTATATTTCCTAAATTCTAATTTTTACATATTAAGTATTTAACCGCATGTCATGTCACAATAGTTCTTTTTTATTTACTACATTGTCACCAATTTCCTAAAAGGGCATGGCTGCCTACAATATTTCTTAACTTCAATAATACATGTGAACAAAAGTTTCTGTCTATTTCTGAGATAAGGCATTATTATTATTATTATTATTCTCTACACATTGTGAATTGCTATAGTCATGAGGGTTTCCAAGTACAACAAAAGGCACCTGAAGGTGGCCAAGAATACAGTAATTGAAATTTTTGAGTATGGCAATCAATATGAGTATAACACTCTACAATATCGAGAGAATGCTAATAAAAATTCTCAATATGTCACAACTATAATTCATCTAAGTAACTGAAATATTAAGATAAATGAATACTTTATGCCTATAACATACTTTACACAATAAAAAAATCTCATAAAAAGATAAATTTTTTAAATACCTTTTTTTGGATATTTACAGGAGTGAATCCCAATTCTTTAATGTGTTACTAAGTACAGATAAACATTTTCATACTTACATTCTGATATAAAAAAATTCAACATTGTGATACACACAGTATGACCACTGAACATATAATCACCACAAGTCCTCACTCCTTGTAACGTCATACCAAATCCAGTTGCTATTTCAAGGGTGCGTTTCATTTTAGCCCATACATCATTGTACTGTGTAAATAGAAAACAAAAAAAAAACAATTAGATTTGAAACTCAAGAACAAATTAGTATAATTAACAGTGTTGAAATAAGATCAAATGTCATTTCTCATGTTCTACTGAGGAAACCATTCATACCATGACACTGTGGTACTTGGACTCGTAGTGTCCTCATCTTGTTTGTTGTCATATCATTTCAGTTGCTATACTCTCCAGCCTTCTTTAAGCATCTGTTGGAAATGTAAGAATTTCAAACCCAACCCTTTATTCAATTTATAAATTGTTCTTGTTCTGCTGTCCTGCTTAGAGGATCATCTCTCTGTTAATTCTTCCTCTTCTACAGAAACCCAGGAATTTATCTCACAATCACTAAATAAGTAGATACATTTTTTTTTGTTTTGCTTAATAGCATATCAACCTTCATGGAGTATTTAATGCCAAAGCCATCCTTGTAGAAGAATAGTAATGACACCATTAACAGGTATGAACCGCCTTATGCCTCTATAACTGGGGGCATAAGGTGGTTCATAATATAAATCTGAAATTTGAGAATCCATTTTAAATAAATCAATGAACATCATTTTAAAATTAATTTTTTCATCACACAATTCAAGTTCTTAAAAATACTAAAGATTTCTGAATGCATACTCTACTATGTAATATGATGATAGACTCTCCCATCAATCTTGAATTATGAGTGCTTAACAGTCCAGTTAAAGATATGAACTATTGAAATACCTACACGAGTATGAGATATATATATATATATTAGTTAAGAACAAGCAAGGAAGCAAGTACAAATCTTTTAAAATAATTTTTCTTGTTTAGGAACAAGGGAACATAATTCTGGATTGAATAAATGTAAAAATTGTGCAAAGGATTCAGGATAACAAGTGTTTTGGCCGTCAGTAGCCATTTTCAAGAAATGTATCCTCACCTCAAATACCTTCTAAGAGTCAAAGGTGTAAAAAAAAAAATAAAAAAAAAAAAAAAATCATTCCCTCTCAACATAACTATTCTAACAGACTGAAGGTACATTATACAAGACTAACTATATAAAATTAGAATAAATTTTTTTTTAAATCAAAATACTCAAGGTCTTAACTACAAATGAAAAAAAAACCTAAAAATCTTCCTCATCATATACAGGGTTTTCTAACTATATTCAACAATTTGGACCCCAACCCTTCTCATACTGGGGCATGTCCCTTTGGCATAGTGGTTAAAGTGCAGAACTGCAACCTTAAAGAAAGAGTTTGAACTCCGGTTGCGCTCTTATATTCACTTTCAGGCTAATACCCTTGGGAAAGGTATGAACAACCTTATGCCCGAGTTATGGGTTAAATAGTATCACTGATATTCTTCTACAAGGATGACTTTGACATTAAATAACCCATAAAGATTGATATGCCATTAAACAAACAAACCAAACAAACAACCCTTCTCACACTTGCCTAGTGACATCAGCTAGCATCACACCAACAAATATTATTCTCATCTGAACCTCAAAAATTACTTGAGGTCAACTGATGCTCCAGTGGCTTACATCATCTACATTTAAAACACATAAATAGCCAGTTCACATGATTCAATGAAAATAACCTCATCTAAATTCTATAAAAATAATCTGTAACATTCTTTAAAATAGATTAAAACCTATCCAAAAGGACTCAAAACCAAAAATCTTTTAAAAGATTTATACATTTATTTGATATAAAATTATGTTCCTTCTTCATAAGCAAGAAAAATAATTTTTCATGACCTACATGCTTCTTTGGTTGGTTGGTTGGTTTACAGCGTATCCACCATTTTTGAGTCATTTAACACAGAATTAAGTCATTTTGATTAAAGTTTGTATGTTTGGTTTGGTTTTATGACACATCAACCATTGTAGGTTATTTAATGCCAAACCCATTTTTATACATATAAACAGTTCTTATTCAAACAATTCAGTTTAGTATAAGTATAGTTTTTTCTTTACACACAGTTAAATGTCAAAAGAGTTCTATTTCAAACAATTCAGTTTAGCATAAGTACACTGTTTAGTTCTATTTGAACCATAGATAGGACCCTATCAGGTGCTATTTCTCTGGGCCAGAGTGGACCTGGGAGTAATGGCAATAAAGGGATACTCTTTCACTCCCCAAAGCTCTAGCATTACTGGAGCCTTACCATCAGAATGTTTAATGTTATATCCAGGACACTTAGAAGAGTCTTACTCCACTGCAGAGATGCAGTAGGTGAATTTACAGCCCCAACCGACTGAGCCACATGCTTCTTTGTTCTTTTTATCCAAACATACATTAATGAAAAACTTCTGTCTAAGTATACATATATGTACACACACACACACGTGTGTTGGACAGAGAGAAAGAGCAGTTCACAAATTAAGTACACCATTTATATATGATACAGTGAATAATTCAATTATAGTGTCCTCATCTTGGTCATAATATTTCGTCTATAATACTCTATGGCCGCCTTAAGGTGTCTTTCAAGGTTGATAACCTTCTTGAAATTTCTATGCACCTATATGTAGATTCTTCTCATCCCCCAGTTCAGAATTAGAAGATATCTGCCATCTCAGTACAAACTGTCTCTTAGTGTTACAACTTTCCTACTCTTATAGGTCATCCTGGATTTCTCCTTGCCACAACAAATACAAGAAGTCAGCAGTGTAAAAATGCTGAAACAGACTATAACAACAAGATGATGACACTCAGAGTACATCAATAAAGATTTAAAAGGTTCTCATTTAGAACATAGCATGAGATAAACTGTAGAACTATTACTGTGAATTTTTGTATCCCCAAATTTTAATTTTTCAATACCTCATTTAATTATCACATTTTTAAGTCAATTGATAATCAGAGGCACAAAATACTTACAAATGTTAATATCTTCTTAGTTTAAAAACCAAAGCATTTTTAATTCTGTGTCTTTCAAGAATAAGATATTTTCTTGATTAAACTAGTTTACTCATGCCATCAAAAATGTCAATATTCAAGTAATTTTGCATTTACAATGTGCTTATAAAATTTGGAAGTAATGGCTAACATGCTGGACTGTAACAACATAATAAGCAAGTTTAAACTCCAGTTATCTTATTACATTTACTTTCAGACCCTTGGGAAAAGTATGAACCCCTTATTTTCTCATTATGGGTTAGATGATACTATTATTGTACTTCTATAAGAATGGCTTTGACAATTAAATAATGCACAAAGGCTGATATGCCATTAAACAAAGAAGAACAAGCACTTATAAAATTATGTTGCTCTTTATTTTCTTGTTTATATTCAATAATTTCAGAATATTAAATCAAGATAAAATTATTGATCTTACAGCTTGTCCCATTGCTATA
The DNA here is from genome assembly GCA_963585895.1 of Sepioteuthis lessoniana. Lineage (NCBI taxonomy): Eukaryota > Metazoa > Mollusca > Cephalopoda > Myopsida > Loliginidae > Sepioteuthis > Sepioteuthis lessoniana. The sequence continues at coordinate 84,313,802 of OY757905.1, forward strand.
AATACAAATTATAGGGTTGGTTTCTTGGTTTTAATGGCATATCAACTTTTGTAGATTATTTAAGGCCAAAGCCATCCTTGTAGAAGAACAGCAGTGATACTATTTTAAGCACAACTGGGAGCATAAAAGGGTTCATACCATGGCATTCTATACTACAGGCCAACTCATGGCATAACTAAAAGCCAGAACTGGAGGTCTATTGAAAAATGTATGATTTTCAGAAATTTTAGTAGAAAATTAAGTCAACCACTTTTGAAAATACTTAGAATAACATTTTGATTCACACCTGAGGATGTGTTGAAAGTTAAATAAATGAAAATATGTATTTTTGCTATGGACACTGATAATTATTGAACAACACAAAGGGTAATTATGATTTCTGGTAAAAGATATAATATCCATAATATTGAATCAGAAATATTTATGATATACAGGTGTCACTGAACCCTTTATTGCCATCACATATAATAGCCTTTACATCAGCAAATGAATAAAGAGTTGGGTTTAAATTTACATTAAAGTTACTGGGATTGACAAACAGAACACGGGAATGCTGAAAGACATCAGCAGAAGTGTGCACATAACAATCAATCATCTCAGAAATATAGACAAATAAAACAAAATCATTCTAGAAAAGTTTCAAAACTTTTAGAGCTGGTTTTTTTAATAATCTGGGTGTGCCATGTTTGCATTTTTTTTCAAAACTATATTTGCAAAAATAGAAGCATGCTTTTTCTCCATGTTGAAAAAAATGAAACTCAGAAATAAGCATAAAAATGTTAATGATTTACAGCAAACCTTTTCCTTTATCGTATGGAAAAGGATGAAACCAAAAAGTAGCAATGGCAAGTATGGTCAGAAAGAACTTTTAGTTTTCCACAGTCAGTTAAAATATATGCAGCTTTTCAATACACAGTTGAAACTTAATAAAATAGGTGCCACCTGATTCTTGGCGAAGTTTACCAAATTCATATTTATGACTTTTAGCTAAGAAGTGTCAACATAAGACTAACAATTCCATTGCAAGTATGATGTATGGCAGTAGCAGTGTTTTGGGATAGTTGTTTTTTATCATTACCTTGACTGCTAGCCCTCTTAAGAGCCATTTTACCAAATTCAATGATAAAATTGAGTCAGGTGTCATTTGGAGATCTGATTTCAGCTTGTAGAGGATCATTAGATAATTTATAACTTAACATTTAAAATTTTCCACCATGTCAAAACCTTGTTTATGAAGAGGGCAGTATCATTCTTATCTACACTTATTCCAGACTGAGTGAGAAGTGCATTATGTTTTTTCAGAAAACACTCTGAGGCAAATAGAAACCCATTCTCTTTCTATTGGCTTTGGAGCAATGGAAATGTCATTTAAATCTGAAAGTTTGACTAGTCTTTCAGATTCAAAACAATATAACTGTTTAAGATGTGCCCATTTTGCAACTGGTCTTACTCCATCATCATCAAAGATTAGTTTTCCTGTTTTTTCTCTCTGCTACAAATTGCAAATATTTTTCAACAGATGAACATAAGCAAAAAGCAAATGTTCACTATCTTCAGTTAACCAAGCTTTTTCATGAAGTGTAGGATATAATTTAGGCTTGATTTACTCAGTTGCCATCACATATAATAGCTTTTACATCAGCTGGTACAGATGTGATGGCCTGGACTGTTAACTCAATTTGTTCAAATAAGAAAGCTGATGTTAATTTTGAAATTCGAATCAATTTTGTAAGAAATTTTGGACCCCCATTAAGACATATCAACATTATACCAAGTACTGTTTGAGCAAGTAGAGATGGATTGTCAACTGATTTACCAAATAGTTGTTTGCCATGATATAGCAATATTATTTTTTTATATATACTTCATCATGGAGAATTATGCACCCTTTTTGACTGGCATTAAGAGTATTAAATATAGATAACAAAAAGATTTTTCATTTGGTTTTGAAACTTTTGATATCCTTCTTCCTAATGTTGCTAATGAGAGTAATTGAAAAATCATCTCTTAATTGATTATACAATGTCTGTGATGTTGCATAGTACTCAGAAGCACGTATAACTATATCTGGGCTGTATTTTATTCCAACCATTTTGGGAGCCATTGCAAAAATTGTTGACTCAGAATATTTGTGTGATCAAAAGCCATAAAATTTAAATATCGAATGATTTCTTCCAGTTTTGACCAAGTATCAACTGTATTTATATGGTTTTTGGACAGGCTACTAATATAACACCTAATTCCATAATGAAATGTTTCAAAGCACAAATTGTTATAAATTCTCAACATAAGAGGAATACCATCAAGAAATTTTGATGATTGAACAGTTAAAATATTTTCATCCAAAAATGCTACAACTGGACATACAAAGTCTTTTTTGTTGTTAAGTAGACTTTCTTTCAAATTTGTATAATTAATTTTATCTAATTCTAAAAAAGCATTAAGTTCATCAGCAATTTGATTTCTAACAGTACTGAAGGTTTTTTTCATATTCCTTTGAACAGCTGAGGGTGTTGATATTTGACTACTTGACACACCTGACCATAGAGATGGTGGATTTTTTGGATGTATTTTTCCATGAATTTCTATGGTATCAAAATTTGAAGGCCAATGTTGTTGACAAATAACAATATTATTAGTAACATTCAGATTGGCATTTGAAACTGATTTTATCTATTGCTCTCTCTCTCATCTTTGTTTTTTGGAAAACAAACTGGTATTTTATTAATCTCACCACACAGTTTTGTCTTGCTGGCTTCTGTAATTTGTTTTGCAAGCAAATACACAGCACTTCCAGGACGAGGCTAGGAATTAAGTAATATCTGAAATGGTAGATTAAACTTCTGTAACAAATATTTCTCTTACTACTTCAATTTAGGGTTAAATGTTCAAGCTAAATTAATTATACTCTTAATTACATTTCTTATCCACCTACCTAACCCAAATACATAAAATAAATTAAAACAAAAAATTTTAGAGAGTTGCTTTCAGCTTGAGAATCCACTATTTAATTATAAAAAAAAAAAAAATTGCTGGAGTGCATGGTTTTGTTTGGGGAATACTGTCAGGTTTGCAATTTTCACATAAGAATCATTTAATTATCAACAATAAAACTGTTTTTAATCAAACAAAAAATAGTAATGGTTGCATAGTGCCATTAAACTAGAAATTTAAAAATTGTATTACTTTAAAACTTTATATTAAATTTAAAAACATCTATTGGTAGCCTTTCCTTTAGTTTGGTTATTTTAGTATGCTTTAAAGTATATAAATATATATAAAGTATATGATTAAAATATAATTTTTTTTTACCTTAAAGCAAAACAACTAAAAGTTAAAATAATGCATTTTGTCCTTAAACAACAATATCAAAAAAATATTAAAAATGTGATCAATAAAATGGTATTATAATTATTCTTTTAAAATAAATTTCGCAGTAAAAACATTACAACAAGCACAAAAAAATGAAATCATCAAAAGATGTAAAAGGAGACCTTTCAACAAAAAAAAAAAAAAAAAAAAAAAAAAAATTAAAATACTGACATTAACTCCATGTAATAAAATTCATTAATGTTATTTTTTTTCTTTAATTCTCATAAATAAAAATAGTTACAGTTCATCAGTTAGTAACTAATGTAATAAAAATAATCCTTTATTCTTTAACTCTGGAAACAAATGCGTGAAGAAATTCACTTTTTTTTTTTTTTACTTTTAATGGAAATGTTGAATAAAGTTTTAATAGAGAAATGTTAATGAAACTTTCTCTATTAAAATCTTATTCAAATTTATTATTCAAACTAACTTTTAATAGAAAAATGTTGACTTATGCTAATTTTTATCATGGTCAAAAACTCGAAAAAATTAAACTTTAATTTCGTTGATGTTACGTTTTCACCAACACTGACAATGTTTTTTTTACAATATCAAAAATAAATATCAAATTAAGTAATGACATCAAATTTATGAAAAAAAATTTTAATTCTTTTTATAATAAAAATAGTTTGCTTTATGTCTTTGAAGAAATTACATTAAATTCTGTTCAAATTTGTTTAATGTTTTACTTCTTAAAATAACACAAATTGCACAAAAAGAATTGCATTTTATCAATAAATAATTCTTTAAACTTTAATTAAAAAATGGTGAACAAACTTTAAGAGGGAAAATGCCAAAAATGAATTAAACTTTAATTTACAAAATGTTAAAGCTTTAAACTTAAATCTTTTTGTGCAAGTGAATTTAAGCCACAAAGTTTCCTTTTTACAATTTAAATAAAAATAAGGTATCAACTCAAAAAACTAAAATAATCAAATATACTTTCTTCAACTAAATAAGTTAAATGATATTCCAACCAAAGGTAAAATTAAAAGATTCCTTTGAAATTCTTGAGCCGACAACACAAGCGTATATACACAGTACAAAGCAGTTAGCTCAAACTCCCTTCAATAAAACCAGCCTCCAGTCTAATTACCTGTGCACACTATGAAGTGGCCTGTAGTATAGAACGCCATGGTTCATACCTTTCCCAAGGGTATAAGTCTGAAAGTGAATGTAACTGTATGACTGTAGTCCAGTAATTTAGCCATCCATCATACCATGGGGACAGCCCCTCCTCGCTAAACAATTATGATAAATTTAACTTATTTTTTAATATGTATACATATAATTGTAGATATCTTACTTCGAAAGTTTATTCATCTACAAAGCCAATCACAATTTAAGAGTTCCTTTGACAACACTTTCTGTAAGTAAATCTTCTCAGTATATGCAGAATACAATATATTTATTCTAGCAAGTTTTTCACACACACACACTAACAAATAATAAATTCAGCATTGAATAATTTAAAAATTCTATCTGATTTAACATAAAATTCACATTCTTCACTAGAAACATCCATAACATAATGCTTTGTGTTACTATAAAAATGGTATTTCTCAATATCAAGACAAGGTTTTGTAAATAAAATACAATGTGATTTCATGTAAGAAGATTCTTATTTTTCAAATTAGTTAAACCTTTTCTCTTTTATCTAAACAAATACCGAAGTCATCTGATAAGGTGATTATATTCCAAATATTTTTTCCATTAGGGATAATACAACTTGTCTAAACATACAAGGTGTGTTTAAAAGAAGTATTACAACTGAAACTATATTTATCAAAACAAAAATGAACAATGAAACATTAATTTTCTTCAAAATAGTTCCTTTGACATTCAATATATTTATTCTAGCAAGTTTTTTATTGGTCAAAGACCTTTTATTACTGTGAAGCTGTGCTGTCATATTTTTTTTTAAATGTCATCCAGTCTTACCCTTGAGATTAATTTTCAGTTTAGGAAACAAGAAAAAGTTGCACAGAGCAAAAAGTTTTCTGAGTATGGAAGGTGCTGTACTTGTACAAACTTGTGTTTTGACAAAAAACATTTAATTTTAAAAATATTGAGACCAACATTTTTTTTTAATTGGCATTCACTCATCCAGACTTCATCTTGATATTTAGATATTATCAGTTTATTAGATAAATTGCTCAGCTATGCACATCTTTATTTTAAATTTTTTTCAGTTTAAAGCTTTGGTTTTGATTCTCTTTGATCACACCTCATATTCTCCCATTTCTATCAAATATGCAACTAAAAATCAAAAGAGGAAGCCAATGATGCAACAAATTTACATATTGGATCTCAACTTAATTCTTTCAGTAGACATCTTGTATCATTCACTATTATCACAAGATATCACAAATGATTGGTTTGGTCAAGTTTCTTTGTTTAATGGCATATTAACCTTCACAGATTATTTATTGCCAAATCCATTGTTGTAGAACAGCAGTGATAGAATAGTACTACTACTGTTCTTCAACAAGGGTGAATCTCCTTATTGCCCCCACCAACACACAGCTGGGTGGAGGCAATGAAGGAATTCATGTCTTTCCCATTAGTCTAAAAGTGTGATGGAATTTCAAGTGCCCAGTCCATCATGTCAGCCACTATGCCACAAAGACTCCTTCAATAGATGATTTAGTCTTGTTTTTATTCCCAAAAGATTGATCCACAACTTCTCAGATTCTGATTATTTTTTGCATGTATTTTTTCAATTATTTAATAAATCATTGAAGGAATACATGCAAAAAATGTTGAGGCAAGACTTGTTTATAGATTTCTTCAAGGTATTTTATTCCATACACAAAGGAAAAATTGAACAAATACTTCTAGCATATGGTTTTCCCAAAAAACTGTTACAGTTATAATGATATTTTATACGAACACTAAGACCATGGTCCATTCGACACTGATAACTTTCACATTGTCGCTGGAGTCTTGCAAGGAGATACATTGACACCAGTTTTATTTATAATTTACCTGGATTACAAACTACAAGTATCAATAGATTAAAGGAAACAAAACTCTCTCACACTTAAAAAAAAAAAAATAAAAAATAAAAAAAAAAAAAAAGGTACAAAGCAAACAATATCCTTCAGAAACCATCACTGATAGAGAACATGCAGATGACCTAACATTTCTTGCAAATACACATGCTCAAGCCAAATCTCTGTTGTAGTGGCTTGGAGAAAGCAGTAAGAGACATTGGTCTCCATGTGAACTCGGATAAAAAAAGAGTTCATATATTTTTAAACAAGATGGTGCAATCTCCATATAAATGATCTCAGAATCAGTAGACCAGTTCATATCATTCAGGAGCAATATTTTCACTATTGAAAGCATTGTCAACATATGCAAAGCATGGAGCACTATTGATAGGTCATCAACCATATCAAAATATGATCTCTCTGATAAAATAAAATGGGAATTCTTCCAAACTGTAGCTGTGTCAGTACTACTATAAGGTTTCACCACTTCCCATCTCACAAACTATCTAAACAAGATGAACATGATGAGCACTGTTGGAGAAGTAAGAACAGACTCATCATCGACATTTTCCTATGGACACCTACACATGGACAAACTAGTGTTGGGCAATCAGGAAAAACTTACATTCATCAACTCTGCACAGACACTAGATGTCATTAAGAGGACTTACCAAGAGCAATGGCTAATAGGAATGAATGGCAAGAAAGAGAGTCAAGGGAACTGGCACAATCAGCACAACTTGAGATTTTATATATATATATATATATATATATATATATATATATATATATATATATATACACACACACACGAGGATCATTAAATAAGTTTCCAGACTTTTTTTGTATAGGCACTTTTATTGATAGTACACACATAAATCTCTAGTCCCCTTCGAAGTAATCTCCTCCGGCTGTAATGCACTTGTACCGTTCTAACAACTGGAAGACCCCATGGAAGCCCTCTTGCATGAGCATGTCAATGACCTTCGTCACAGCCTCTTTCATCTCCTTAATTGTCTCATAACGACAGCCTTTGAGCTTAGGGAATAACCAAAAGTCACAGGGAGAAAGGTCTGGACTATAGGGAGACTGAGGAACTGTCTTGATACCCATCTTGCTCAAATAGTCTGTGACAAGGATGGAGTTGTGGACTGGTGCATTGTCCTGGTGGAAATGCCACTGACCCGATTTGAAGAGTGCTGGCCTCTTCTGATAGAATCTCTTCCTGAACTCCCTTAAAACTTCAACATAGTAACCCTAACCCTTTGGCCAATCAATTCTGGTGTATTGACTTCCTTACTCCTCCCACAACTCTCATCATCCCTCACAGACTTCCTGCCTTCTTTGAATCTCTTATGCCACTCAAAAACTGATGCTCGATTCATGCAAAATGCTCCAAAAGCAGTCTGAAGCATTCCATACGTTTCTGTGGCATTTTTTCCAAGTTTAGAACAGAATTTTATTGCATATCATTCTTCTAGAGTGTCCTCACGTCCAGATTGCATTTTTTAAAATTCACCAGCTGTGACAATCAGGCTTTAGTAGGGTGTATTCCAATTTGTGCTGTAGCTGTTCATTTGAACCTGAAATCATAAAAATTGGTCAGTCATCTCATAAGATGTATAGCAATAACATACTGAATTCTCAAGAGTCTATGACAATTTTAAATGCCTGTACAAAAAAGTCTGGAAACTTATTGAATGCACCATGTGAGTGTGTGTATATATATATATATATATATACACACACACACACACACACACACACACACACAGGGTGGAATGATAAAATTGTCGCCCTAGAAAAGACGACATGATTCCATTTCCGTTTAATGAAAACCAGTTTTCTTTTTTTGTTGCAGACCATCTACTAGTTGACCAGTTGTGTACAAATCCCAAGAGCGATAGGAGCCTGCTATCATGTCTGAAAGTGACACAATGTTCAACGAGCGAGATCGGAGATGTGCCGCTGTACAACTAGTGCTCTCTACCGATCCAAGTTATGACAACAGGACCATTGCCAGCACCCTCAATGCAAACCTGGATTACCACGAATAACAGGGACGTGCCCAGGGTGATGAAAACAAAGTTTCCAGCTACAGTTATGGTCTTTGGTCTGGTTTCAAGTGGGGGCCACACCATACCACCTCACATCTTTGAAGTTGGCTTGAAAGTCAACACCAAAGTGTACCTGGATGTGCTGAAGAGTGTGGTGATCCCCTGGTGGAATTAGGTGGCCGGTGGCAGACCCTGGGTGTGGCAAAGAGAGCCAGGCTTGGCTTCAGAAGGAGTGCTACGACTTTGTACCCTTCTCTCACTGGCCCCCCTCCTCCCCTGACCTGAACCCGCTGAACTACTTCGTTTGGTTATACATCGAGAACATCACCAACATGACCTCCCACAACACCAAAGCTAGCCTGATCACCGCCATCCGCCAAGTATTCACTGAGCTCCCGTCGGTGCTTGTGAAAAAGGCATGCTCCCAGTTCCAGATCCATATCGAGGCAGTGATTGAGGCTGAAGGCGGCTACATTGAATAGATGTCAGCTCTACTACATAATCAAGTTACCTGAATTGATTTTTTCAATAAAAGTTTTAAAATAAAGCTGTAGTGTTGTTTTCTTTAGGACGACAATTTTATCGTTCCACCCTGTGTGTATATGTGTATATATATATATATACACACACACACACACTAGACTGATAAACACCTTATAAATGATATTAGATTTTTGTTAAGCAATAAGTTTAAATATATTTACAGTAATTACAGGAACACTAATTCCTTCAATGTTTAAAAAAAAAAAAAAAAAAAAAAACCAATTAAGTTCTATACAAACTGCACAAAAGAACAACACTGCTTCTCAACCAGTAAAAATTTTTTTTTAAAGATGATTCTTGCTTTTCATATTGGGAAAAAAATTATTCAAATAAAACACCACCACCAGTGACTTAATATAATTCTAGTTACTTCAGGCAATTAAAAGCAGAGCAAGGCTATACCAAGCAAAGACCTGACAACCATGCAAATGAACTAACTTGAGGTAGAGATGTGATACACTAAATTACTATGAACCTACAATTATTGAGGGCATTTTTACAAGGGACTCATCAATGATATCAAGTAATTAGCTAATTAACAACTATACTTATTGCTAAGAATGAATTCTGATTTTTAGTGATCATGGAAATAAAAAATAATGAAACTCAAGAGAAACAATAAGTTTGATAATATTCAAAAGTTTTATTCCACATATTTTTTCATATTTATCTTAATATTCACATACTATTGCCTTTATTTCACTGAAAGAAAATGTATTCACAGTGCTAAAATTTTAAAATAACTTTAAAAACCTTTAACTTTGGTTCTTTGTCTTTAAAAGACTCAATATTTCAATAAAAACAATTCTTTGGCATAGGAGATTTAAAAAAGCAATAATTTATTAGAATATAATTAAATGATTTCATACTGAAATGATAGATTGAAAAATTAGTAAAGATAATTATCAAATAATTTCTGCAAACTTTTAATCTGACAATATAAATCAAAATAGAAAAACACCCACTGAATTGTGGTATCATGTGGAATTGTTAGATAACTACAATCTATTTCTTTCAAAAAGTCTCCATACTCTAAACAATAAAAAGCTATATCATTAAATATTTCCTCTTCTCTGGGATAATCTTTTCATGTAACATAACTTGCTACATAAAAAATAGCATTTTAATATCTTTCGGAATACTATTTTTTAGGCCTGGTAAATGATAAGATGTTTGGTATGCCATTTCATCCAACAAATATACACATTTTGAGCAATTCCTGGATTAAAGTTATAATCTTTAACTCTTAATTTAGAAATTTTGAGAAAAAAAAAAATAACTGAATCCTAGTAATAAGTATATTGGATATATATAACATCATATAATATATAACAAGTCCCTTGCTAAAAATTTTCTCAATAATTAGAGGTTAATATTAATCTAAGTAAGCTCATTGGCCTAATGAGTAGAGTGTTCACCAATTGTCTGGGAGACTTAGGTTCAATCCCAGGTCAAGTCATACCAAAGACTTTAAAAATGGTACTTGATCCTTCCTTGCTTAACACTCAGCAATATAAGGTACGTATCAAAGGTAAAGTGGAGCAATTCAGGGAAAGGAGTAGTACGCTCCCCTATACCTCAGCGTAGTAGCTATTGAAAAGGGAGCCTTCAGTTCACCCTCGACTACGGTAGCCAACTTTACTTTAACCGGCTCATTGGCCTAGTGAGTAGAGTGTTTGCCAATGGCCTGGGAGACCAGGGTTTAGTCCCAGGTTGTGTCATACCAAAGATTTAAAAAAATGGTACTTGATACCTCCTTGCTTAACACTCAGCATTCTAAGGTACGTATCAAGGGTAAAGTGGAGCAATCTGAGGGAAGGAGTAGCATCCTCCCCTAAACCTTGGTGTTGCAGCTATTGAAAAGGGAGCCTTTGTTTCACCCTCGACTACAGTTGCCAACTTTACTTTTACTTATTAATTTAAGCAACCTCTAGTCAAAGAATCCAGCTGCATAGCTGCCAGGCTTTTACTCAGGATAGCCTTGTCACAGAGGCAAATTAAAGTGATTTTCAACACAATCAGAATCCAATATCTAGAACTATACATAATAAAATTTAACTCAAGAACTTTTACTTTAAAAAAATCCCCCCAAAAAAGAATACCAAAGTTTTTCCTACTATTCAAACCAATTATTTCTGAAGATTTAAATATGGAATAAAATGCACACAGCTAAACAAAATAGATTATGGAACTTTATCAATAATTCATAGTCATACAGAATTCATATCTAACAATTCAATCAGTCACAAAATCCTAACATTAAACTAAATTCCACTACTCTAGTTGCTATAGAAACACAAATGTCAGAATGACTGGTGGGGGTAAATATATTGATAAATAACAAGTGAGATAAGAGGAAAAGAAAGTAATACAAGGTTTTCTGAAAAGTAAGGAGACTGGGTGTGCTGTGTGAGCTATGAGCAAAAGAGGGATAAGCAGATTGTGTTCACATCTAACACATCTTAGGAGTATATAGCTGTAATCCTAGCTTTCTGTAACCATTGCATTTTTTTTTTCACAAGTCTTAGTTCACATCCTTTTTTTTTTTTTTAAGTTGTTTAGCTATGAGCATTGAGAAATAAATGGTAAACACCAAGCAACAAATAAACCTGAAAGTTTTGGTCCAATTAGGGAAAACATCACAAACACTTGAAATGATTCAGCAAATGTATGGAGATAACACTATATCATAACCATGTGTTTTTAAGTGACATAAGTTTAAAGAGTATCATAAAGAGGTGAAAGATGACTCCAGGAGCAGAAGGCTTTCAACAAACAGAACTGAGGTTAACATGGAGTGGGTAAAGTAGGTGGTATGTGGCAATCATCAGTTGACTGTTCAAATGATTAACTGAACATTTAAGAAAAAAAAAGGGACATTGGAAGATTATCACTAAAGATTTGATATGTCTGAAAAGTAATGGAACTGGGTGTGCCTGGCAGTTCCTAGCTGAGAGGAACATCACCATACTGAAACAACTTCCTGATTCACCTGATCTTGCTCTTTTTCTTTTCCCAAAGGTCTAAGGGGATCAGTTTTGAAAGTATGAGGGCCATCAAGAAGGCTGTAATAACAGAGCTTACGGACATCCCAGAATAATTTTTCCAGCAAGGTATCGAAGCATAAGCAGAGAAGGATAGGAAAGTGGATTAGATTCAAGGGGTGGGACCTTAAAGGGGAAATCATATTGTTTGGAATTTAAACAAAATATTTGTGATACCACTCCCCTAATTTTCAGACACACCTCATAAGTTTCAATAATAAACCATAACATTAGTTTCCAAAAGTTTATATCAGGGTTACAAGAGTTCATAACAAATCAAATACCGTCTTAGATGCCATATTTACATTTACTTGTTTTGGTTATGTATATATATGTGTTGACATGTATAAAAGAAATGCTTTATTTCTAATTTAAAAAAAACATTGATAAAACTTAACTATGACCATGAACCAAGTTATGAGAGAGAAGACATTACAAACAGAATAAAGAAAATTTAAAAAAAAAAACATGCATTTATTCAGACAAAAATATTATAGACAAAAATTAGGTTTGACGTATCTATTGGTACAATGTACATACTCATATATATGGTACATTTTTAAACTCCAGCTCAAAATTGGAATAGGCCAAAGTCCAGCTAATCAAACTGACAAATTTCAAATAAGCGAGTATTTTTTAAGAGTTAAGTTATAAAAATGTACAACTATTTCAATTGTCACTTGCACACACACAATTGTTGGCAATGAATGTTCCATAAATCCACTGATAAATTGTCAACAGTTATGAATTGTTATCAATAAACAGTTAGATTACAAAGATAAGAAATGTTTTCACCAGAAAAAAAAAAGTAAAGTAACTCAATAAAACAAAACTGGAAATAATTTAATAGAGAATAATGAATTAAGAATTTAGGTTTACTTATTCATTTGCTTTGCACATTCTCTCTTTAGATAACAACATATAAGCTTTTTTTGTCCTTTAGAATCTATCATTTATGCTAAACATTATAGCATTTAAATAATTGTACCTTATAAGAAATAAAGTGAAGTAATGAGTTATATAGGCTCTACTTGCAAAGATACATTTATATCAAATTCTAGGCATCATTTTATAGAATGAGAAATTTAGCAATTTATAAAATGAGATATTGTTTATATCTAGCCAACAGAGATATATCCAAAATATATGTGCACCTATCACTTTAAGTGTGCATGTCAAATGCACTGCATCAAGCAACAAGACGTGAAAATCTTGAATACATTATAGATCTTCAAGTAATCTTATAACAGATGTGTGAGTGTATTCAAAAAGCTTCTATAACTAAATTTATAAGAATGTGTTAATAATAAATAATAATGCATTTACAGTATCATCCTTAAATAAGTATGCTTCTAATATTTTTTCTAATGAAAAATAAAATTATAAAGTTAATTTTCTTCAAAACCAAAGATACTAGAATTTTATTATTTCGTGTACAACATTGTAAAATCAAAATGGATATATTTAGGTATTATTTATCATAAAACTCTCCAGCATTGAAAAACTAAAACCAAAAATAAAATTACAATACCTATGTAACCAAAAAAAAAATTACATTAATATATACAATACCAGCTCATTGGCCTAATGAGTAGAGAGTTTGCAAATGGTTTGGAAGACCTGGGGCTCAATCCCAGTTTGAGTCATACCAAAGACTCAAAAAAAAAAAAAAAAAAAAAAAAAAAAAAAAGGTACTTAATGCCACCTTGCTTAACACACAGTATTATAAGGTAAGGATCAAGGGTAAAGTGGAGCAATCCAAGGAATGTAGTAGCTATTTAAAAGGGAGCCTTCAGTTCACTCTTGATGAAGGTCACCAACTTTACTTTTACTTTTAATATATAGAAGAGATCTATGTATTCATATTGTAGAGTTTGGTAATTAATAATACCTAATAATATCAGTTTCGATTAGATAACATTCAGCTAGAGATAATAAAATCTTGCTATCTTTGGTTTAGAAGAAAATTATCTTTTTATAAAAATTTGTTAAGAGAGTATATATTTACAGGCAATACTACATCAGTGTATGTGTGCAGACATGGAAACCTATGCATGTTAATATACAGCAGTTGGCTACATCCTAATGCATGTGATTTCATGTGGATCTCAGCCAACTCACCACAGAACCAAAATTTGTTGACAGACAACAGCAGCAAAGGAACAGATTCTTCCTATCCATCACCTTTGATTCCCTTCTTCATTTCTTTCTTTCTTTCTTTCTTGAATATTTAGCATCTGTGAAGATTTGTTGACCGATTTTCTTTTCAAGGCCTGCTAAGAAATTGAAGTACAATGAGAAAAATAAAGTCTTCTTTATCATTTTAATTGAAGACATTAAGTTATGTGTAGTCATGAAGATGATCTGTTGCCTGGAGCCTTGTTCTATGCAAAAATCATTATGAGATACTTTTTTCGTTTAGTTTTACAAGTAGCCTACACAAAAAATGTTTAACCAAAGGTAATCATAATAAAAATCATTATGTGGTTTTTCAATGGAATTTTTAAATGATTATACACAGAGGTACTTGGATGAGTGTTCCTATATTGTTTTCAGTGGTTGGGATTTTCAAAATGTTAGTGACCACAACAGACACCTGAAGAAGGATGGTGGTAACTACTGCGAAGATATTATGACTATAACAACAACTAAAATGAGGACATTAGCCCAGATACATCAGTGTATAATCAGGCCAGAACAGAGAGGGGGCAAGAGGATCCAGTTGGCATAGGCTTACAATTTTGAGGTAATAGAGGGTGAACTGGTAGAGGCAAAGAATATTGATTTTATAGAGTCAAGAAGGGCTTGATCCAATTATTAGGTTTGCCTGTGTATAATAATAATTTTTCATCTAAGAAATTCAGATTGCAATTTTTAATATTCACTGTTGTACTCTGACTAGCATCCTCATCTTGGTTGTTATAGTGACAACATTTCAGCCATTATACTGTTGATATAGCTGAGTTAGTTTAACTTTATAGAAATATTGTTCTCATTCCACAACCCATGCTTAGAGAATATCTCATATCACTTTTTACTTTTTTTTTTTTTTAATAAGTTCTTTATTTTTAGATCCTTTTTAATTGTAATCACCTGTTGGTTTGATTGTAAATTAGTTTATGGTTTTTGTTTGGCTTTGTTTTTCACAAGTCAACTACTAAAAAGTGTGAATGGAATTACCATGACCAGAAAATCCGGCAAACACTTATGCACAACATACGGAAACACTGGACAGCTGTTTCAACCTTATTAGGTCTCATCAGCAGTGTATACCGTGATCTCCACCACCGGAAATCAAATTAACGACTACAGATTGCAGAGCCGAAACTCTACAACTGAGCCATCAGTCCATATCACAGATCATGGTATACACTGCTGATGAACCCAATAAGGTTGAAACAGCTGTCCAGTATTTCTGTATGTCATGCATAAGTGTTTACCAGATTTTCTGGTCATGGTAATTCAATTCACAATATAATTCCTCTACCCAAAAAAAGAAAATGTACATCTACTAAAAAAGTGGTCATTCAAGGAAGGTTTCCTTTTTTAATTATAGCAACAAAAAAAAAAAAAAAAAAAAAAAAAAAAAAACTGTGCACTAAATGTCAGTTATATTTTATTTTGAAAACTGCTCTTCAACTGAAGATTGTTTAGAGATAAATTAAAGGTTGACTGTATTCTTCTCATTTAGAGAAGATAAAAGAAAATGAAACGGAGCTTTTCAAAACAGTTCTGATACTCACAGAAGTCTTAGATTTATACCATTTAGTAATGGTTACTAAAGGAAAATTACAGTTATTTTGCTTTGAGCCAGTCAAGTATCCTGGATAATTGAGATGATTATTTTTTCATAGGAACAAAGAACTAGTTCTTATTGTGATTCTATGCATTACCATCTGAATGTCTGAAAACTGCTTGTGATTCAAATCAGATTTAATGGATATGAACTTGAAAAACTAAATAAATAAATAAAAATTTAAAAAGTAAGAGAAATAAAAAAAAAAAAGGAGATTTTATCATTTATGAGTATGAAATAATGTGAATAGCTAAATTCTATGAAAAACAAATAAAACAGAAGTGGTATGTTGTTCTGGAATAAAAAGTTTGTGTGTTGTCATTGAATCCTGTATTATTTAAAGATAAATTTGTATTAAGTTAAAGATTTTGCTTGAATCTTTATTGCAATTAATAGATAAAACATCAAAAATTCAAAATTACTTCATAGGTTTCAAAAGAAACAGAATTTATATCAAATATTCCTCAGATTGAAAAATATTCAAACAGAATAAATAAATAAAAATAACTTTATATCCAGACAGTTTTAGATAAGTTCTAAGTGGTACTTAAGGATATAAATTATCAATTTCAAAACAAATACTAGCACTAAAATTCTATAAACCAGAAAATTTCCATATGGCAGACAAGGTTAAAAGTAATAAATATATTTCTAAACACATTTTATAAAGCAAAACAAAACTCATAGATCCCAAAATATTAAAAGTATTTCCTCTTTCAAGAATCTTCAAAACTGAAAGAAGTCATCTTTGAAGGGACTTTTTAATTCTTACATTCAGGAAGAATGAATTCGAATATCCAGACAGATAAAATTAAAACATCAAAACCATATCAAAACAAAATTAAAAATACATTAAGTTTTTTTTAAAACAATATGATAAAAACTTAACTTCATCAACATATTTCACCGATTTCCAATTTGAGATCAGATTATATTATATTGATAAAAAAAAATTATTCTGTTCCACAAGTTTATCTAAATTTTATACACTAAAATTTAACACCTATAATGAAATAGATATAGTAATAAATTAGGTTCACTATTGAATGTTAATTTAACCCATATTTCCTATAAGCATTTCACAACAGTAAAACAAAAAAAACAAAAAAAAATGATTTGGTCAAAATATATTATTTCAAAATTGTACTAATTTTTAAATTAAAAATTAATATATCCAGATACCACAAATTAATCTTTTTATATTTTTTAAAAAATTTCCATTTATTGATCATTTAATTGAAAAATTATTTTATATATCCAATTTTCATACTTTATACATTTGATTTTCTCTTATTGTGGAGGAACTAATAGTATATTTCTATTTAAAAAGATATGTTTATAAGGAAAGTGCTAAATCATAAAAATTGATGTTAGCTGAAAAAAATAGATAAGTATGTTAATTAAAAAACAAAATTACAAAATAATTTTACTTTCAATTTTAGCAAGTTCTTTCAATCTAATCCTGGAATCTTCAGCATTGACACCATATCACTGCAATATAATTCTCTGCTTCCAAATATCAACTCATAATAACATGAAAACTTCTTACTTTTACAACTACTTTAAAAGGAAATGTCCATATAGTTTCTTGAGATTCATAGTGCACTTAAACAGAAATAGATTTCAATAAAGCTTGATTACAGAACAAAGAGTTATTTATAAAAATGTTTGCATTCTTTCTTACAAGATTATTATTGATAAAAATTTGCTATCACTGAAGAAAAAAAAAGCGTAATATTATTCATTTTATTCCTAAGTAAGAAGAAACTACTAAACTACTCTAAACTTAACTACAATTTAAATAAATACATACCAAAATAATACAATTGCAAACTATATTGATAAGTCAAAATATTAGGACCAATAATATGTGACAAGAATGAAAGCTGCTATTACAAAGCAACAGTGCATGTCAAAATTAGAGGTATATAATCAGGTATGTTGGCTTCAAGTACTTCATTTTAATGTACTGAAGGCTACAGTTATAGAAAAGAAAGATTTGAATGACTTTGAGAAAAGCCTAATTATTATTGACAGATTAGGTCAGATCACTTGCAAAATAGCACAGCTAGTAGGGTGTGATCTGAGAAGGAGGAAAAATCACCAACTGCTAACAAAACATTAGGAAGCCAAGAATTATTGATGTAAGAAATGAACAGGTTTTCACACCAAGTATGAAGACAAAAGAAGAGTTACCATGACAGAAATTGCTGATAACTTTAATGAAAGTGAAAGAATGAATACATCACAACACACAGTACATCAATCCTTGTTGGGAATGGGGTTGCACAAGTCAGTCAGAGTAACTAAGCAATATCTATCAGCAAATGCATCTTCAGTAGTTATGCAGCTATTGAAACTGAACCTTGTATAACTGGAAGGAAAATCAACAGGACTTGTTTTCTCCTAAATGAAAAAAGATGGCAAGATATATACACACCATTATCCTGGATAAGCAATGGCACTAGGATTCACTGAGGGGAAAACAAGCTGGTGAATGTAAAGTGATGGTTTTGGTAACATTCTTGGAAACACTAGATTCTATCATTCATGTAGAAAGTACTATGTTGTCTACTTCCTACCTCAACATCTTTGAAGTTCAGATGCTCTCCTTCATGGCAACAGTCTCATACAATGACAGCAGCATCATTCAGCAAGACACTCTGCTACATGGTATGAGCTGTATGTTGATAGTTTCAACAACATAAAGACAATTTTGTTGTTCTGTCCTGGTCACCTAACTCTCCAGATCTCAATCTCATTGAACACTCATGATTGGATCAACAAGTTTACTCAACTGAACCTCCATCATCCATGAGATCTATTGGACCAACAAGATTGCTTTTTTTTGGAGTGGGGCGTTAGCCTTCTGCAGGGCAATATGATCAGTGCATTCTAAGCCTCACCAACCGAGTTAAGAACAAAATCATACTCAGTGCTTATGTCATTATCTCTCAATTTTGTTATATCTAGAGTTTTCAGAGTTCATTTTCAAATTTTGAGTTTTTTTATATAAATCATGAGAAAGTTATCAAATCACCAAAAAAGTCATTTTTTCTTTTATAGATAATTTTTTTTAAAAAGACAAAATTTAGCATAATATAGTTCATGGCTTATAGTTTAACACAAAGCCATAATTAGGGAATACTTAATGAGAACAGAACTCACTAAACTGTAGAAATTAATCTGTGAGACCAGCTAGCTAGCCATTACACCATAACAAAATATTCTCACAGATTAAGTTGGTATTGTCTTATAAATCATAGAAAAAATACATTAACAAATGTTTACTTAAAGATAGTTAATACTAGATAATAAAAAAAGAATTCCTTCTTTCCTAAATGTATGGTCTTCCCATTTATTGGTCTCCTAAAGAACCAAATTCTTGTAAGATTATGTCAGCTATTTATATGATGATAATCTGATTTTTGTATTTTACAGTAAACACACACAGTAAGATTTCTGTTCATACAACAGCACTAAAAATAATGCAATGAAATAAAAATTGTGTAGAATTAGAGTTTCTGTTCACCTTGATCATTACAATTTCTCAAAGGAGATAACTATTAAAAGCTAATTATAGAATACTTCCCCTTATTTATCAACAATCAATTATAATTTAAAATCTATATGTAATTCGACACCGAGTTTAATGGCCAGTGATGGCAGCTTTTAAGCAAGTGAATTTTAAAAGAAAAGTATTTCTCTTTATTTTGCCTTAAACAATTTAAGGATGCTTAAATGATTGTGTATAGTCACTATTCTAACTTAACTGAAATGAAAAGAATTTCAAATTTCTTAACTTCATTCCATTATATTTTAGTTGAAATTGTTTTATAGCTGAAGGATATCAGATTCCTAATCATGATTGAATTAAATATACAAAATAAGCATTCAACCTAGAAAAAAATTATACATCAAGAGAACAAGTATTCTCAGAATTTGAATCACTAGATGGAAATTTGCCCTACAGAAAGGATTTTAAGCTAGTAACAACCAAGTTTTTGTGAGGACTGAAAAGTTAACACAATCAAAGGGTTAACAGTTATAATCACCTGATGACCATTGTTCATACTACAAATGTAAAGACAACATTCTTTTAAGTCTTAATTTTCCAATGACCAGAAAAAAAAACCTTAACTTTGACTAGGGAAATTTTCAGCAAGAGATCTACTCTATGCAGTTATACAAAAAGATAAAAATTCAGTTAGCTAACCTGATGAACACAAAAGAGTTCAGTTTAACATTGTAATTATGTTGCAAATTGAACTAGTGAAAAACTTTTGAAATTTTCAAAAAGTAAAATACTAAAAACATGCTCTAGGGTTCCATTTATAAACATAGAAAATTTGGTGGCCATAGTTCTAGCTCTCCTTGTGTTATGCAATGATGGACAAAAAAAAAAAAAAAAAAAAAAAAAAAAAATTTGTAAAAATATATATTTAAATTCATACCAAGTGTTTCTAATTGTATTAATATTAAAACTATCAATTCACAAAATAAAGAAATATTTTTTAAATAAATAAAAATTTCAACAAACCTTAGCCTCACACTGCAAGTGTACTCCAGGCACCGATAAAGAAGTGATCAACATTGTGACACAACGTAACAAAAATACAGTTCCCATTAAAGAGAATAAACGCCTCATCAATATGAACCTAAAAAGATATAAATTATTTTTTAATAAAAAAAAAAAAAAAAAAAATTTTTTAAATTGAATTTTAAAAAATTATATCATAATACATAAACTAGCTTCAATGGAATGTTTACATTTAACACCATGTTTATCAATATTAGTTGGTTAATGAAGTTATCAAATGTTACTTGATTTTGATTTTTACTCTAACAAGAATGATGATAAAAAAAGAAAAAAAAAACACTTTATTATAGATTTAGCTTTTCTTCTGGTAAACAAATATATAGACTTCATTAACTTTGCAACCAATATGAAGCCTCAAACTTTGAAACCTTCAACCAACACTGAACAATTTCTGAAGGATTAATTGATGGATTTTAATGGCATGTCAACATGTCTAGGGTCATTTTTTGCCTAGAGGTTAGGGAATCACATTCATCATACGTTCGTATTTACATTTTTTGTGTAGTTGTTTAAAATGTTTTGTTTTTTTTGCAGTCTTATCAAATATAAATAATTTTCAAACAGATCTATTTGACCCATAGACAGGTACTACCACTCCAGGAAACAGTGGACCTGGGAATAATGGCAATGAAGGGGTACTCCACATTCCTCAGATCTCCAAGAATGGGGCCTCACCACCAGATGCAGTTTAGTGTCATACCCAGGACACCCCTTTTCAGGAGGGTCTTATCTGCAGGAGATATAGTCAGCATAGTCTAAGCCCTGCCAATAGGGGAAGAACTTTTTCTGAGGCATGCTCAGACTTAAAGTAAATATCATGTTCTCAGGATATAATTTTTGAATATAAAAAACTTTGTAATTTTTTTCATGTCTTAAAGGGAAAAATTAAGAAAAATATTGGTACAAACAAATTCCAGGAAAATAACTACATTATGTTGGTATGTTTCTTTATTAAAATCTTTAACAAAAATCACACAGACAGTTATTAAATTTTGAAAGAACTAAAAAACAAAAAATTTAAAAAAAAAAAAAAAAAAGACTAATTTATTATTGAAAATTACATAAAAAACAGATTCCATTTAAAATTCCCGATTCCATCTATGATTGCAGAAAATTGGTCCCCCTACATGTTGCCATAATAAGTGATAAAAAATGCCTACAGCAAATCAAAGTATATATAAATGTTACTTAGCCTCTTTTCTTTAAAAAAAATAAAGAAAGAAAGAAATAAAAAGATATTCAGCCATTAAAATTGCAAACAATTTTATTTTTTACAAGTTGAGATATATTAGACATAAACTTTATGTAAATATGATAAATAGAGATTTCTTAAGAAAAGAAAAGAAAAATTAAGATTTAAAATAATAAATATAATGAATAAATCAATCTAGAAAAAAAATCATGTAAATAACAAACAGTTTCATATTTGATTAAATTTACAAGGAAATATGCAGATAATTCAATCTTTTTTGAAGTTACAAGTCAATATAAAGCAATTACATAACTTTATTTCATTATTACCACTGTCCCATATTAACTGTTGAATTTACCTATAAGTTTCATACACTAAATGTATAAACTCTTGAGACAGAGATAGTATTTATTGTTAATATATTTAAACTTATAATCTAAATATTAGTAATAGTCAGTGTTAAAATTACTAAAAAACTTATTGCTACTGCAACATACAAGATGCAATGAATAAATTGTTACCATCTTAAATTATTAATTTCACACAGGCACTTTGTTTCAGGTTTTGTCTACCATGCAGCAAACTAAAGTCAGTTGGGCACTGTCGGGAAAGCAACACTATGATACACTTCACTCTTCCAGAAATTTGGAAACAACATACCAGAATTCCAAATACAAAAATTTCAGAATGTTTAGCTGTCAATTTGAGGATGAATTTATTGGTGAGATTTAGGCTATGATGGACAATGATCTCAGCAAATCAATCAGGTCCATAGCCTAAGTGTCCGAGTTTCTTATCAGTCAGGTACTACACAAAGATTTTTGGTATTTCTCATACAAGATGAAAAAGGGTTATTTTTTATCACAGGCCATGAAGGAAAAAGAAAGACTGTGTTACAAAACTTTTCAACAAACTCAAACATCCCTTCTAACTGAACATGCCCAAATGAGAAAAATTCCTGCCAGGATCAGGTGGTGAACTCACAGAACAACCATTGGCTTGCTTTGTCCCTACAAGATATACCAATAGTGATGAAAACCAAACACCCAGTTCATAACATGTTTGAAGCATGGTTGAGTGAGAAACCAACAAAACTCTGTACAATATCAAAGATGAGCTGAAGGCAAGAATAACAGCAGCAGCATTTACCAATATGAACCAGGAGATCATTGTAAAGGCTTGCAGGAGATTCCAAAGTTATCTGGAGGCCATAGTGAAAGCCAGAAAAAATTTAATCAATAATATTTCAAGATATTTTCATGTAATTTTGGTAAATATATCTGATAAAGTGAGATGTCAATATTATTTTCATTTTTGCAACAATTTACCCATTGCACCCTGAATATAAAGTATTATTTCCAATAACTCAGATTGCCCCAGCAGTATTTTTTTAATACCACAAGACTGTTTTCTGTCAAAGTATGTGACATGCCAAATACGGCTTCATATAATTCTTCTTGCAATCATAACTTTGTAGTCAATGTTCAAGAGCCCAGAAATAAAACATTAATTCAATAATTTAAGATTTAAATTAACTGACCAGATGATGATATCAAGACACTGACCAGAGAAGATCAACTTCAGCTGGAAACTGAAGACAAATTTTTACATTATGCAATCTGAAATGATTCATGTTCTTTGGCTTTTAAACTTGTAGCTCATGATAACAAAGAAGTCTTGTATGCTGTGCTATTTTCTTAACACTTTAACCAATTTGCAATCTCTGTCCAAGATTAATACAGTTGTTAATACAAGCAACCATTTTCAATGTGATAGCTCGGTACACTTTTCTGACTATTTATATCATACATTGCATTTTACATATGTCTGATTATTCTAGAAATTTTATGTTATACAACAATATAAATTATTCATTAGAACAAACATATTTAACAGAAGAATGCAACTAGTAACATAAACTTACCGGTGTTTATGGAAGAAAAGGACAATACACCACATGGTTACTAAAATTATCCCAATCATTTCACAAACTTCAAATGCCCAGGGAACATAAGGCATATTGTCCAAGAATATATCAGGAAGAGGTGGATATTTACGCATATCTGGAACACGTTCATGAACAATTACCATTACAAAAGAAGTAATAAGGAAAACAGTAAAAATATATAAAAAGCTTAACATGGTTTTCCAAATTTCTGGATCAAGATGTTGGGATTGTGTTCCATTCAATTCATCACAGTCTTCAATTAGTGGCGTGTCATATTGGTTTTCCTTTGGTTTCAGATTGTGCCTGGAGCGTTGACGTACAACTTGTTCTAAGTGCAAAGAATTAGAAACTATGGCAGCAGCACCCGCATGCAACTCCGGGTGGTTACATCCTTGAATTGAATTAGCAGCAGTGTCAAGCTGAAGTCTCTGAATATGTAGCATCAGTCGTTTAATATCTCCCAAGACTGGAATGGATATGGGCTGCTGTTTTAAATCATTTTCACTAAGAGTCAATAATACTTGTCCATCAATCCGATGTATATAGCACAATAAATCAACATAATCCCCAAAATTGTTCTCTTTAAGCCAAGATGCAACTTGATCACAGCTCCAATTAGAAACATCCATTTTGTAATAATACTGTAAAAAGAAATGAAAAAAGAAAACTCAATTTAAAAAATCTAGTTCACACGATAAAAGATGGCAGTATCAGTCATGTTGTAGAGTTGAAATTACAGGGGCATTGGTCATCTGAAATCCTTTCAAATCACTGTAGTAAATAGATGAAATAGATGGGGAAAAAAAAACAAAGAGAATAAGTTGAAAATAAAGAGAAATTGAAAAAGACAGAACACAAAATGACACTAGAGAAGGAAGACTGAAGTATAGAAAGTTATAATCAGAAGAAAAGTGAAAGAGACAGAGAGATTATGAAGTGTAGTCTGATTACCTATGATCTATTAAAAAAAAAAAAAAAAAAAAAAAAAAGAAAAAAAAAAATCACAGATATTAGAACTTCAAAAATCATCTTTCAGAAAAGAAACAAAACAATATATTTACTCTAGTTTGAATGATTTCTCATGTTATCATGATGTAATTTCTCATTACACTATAGTAAGTTCATGTTAAGGGACTGATATTTTATTTTAAAATAAGTAATGTAACTATTTGTTTAAAAACTATATCATCAGTCTAAAATTTAAAACAGCAGTGCTAACGGAAGCTGATAAAATAGTACTCAAAACAAATCATACGGCTAATTTAATGATGTTAGGAAAAAAAAAAAAAAAAATCACTCAACTCACAAGTTTCACATTCTTTGATTCAGATAAATGTTATCATTATTGACAAATCTTACCTGATCAGAAGACTGTGAAACCTAGAATTATGAGTCAGTTAATTTTATATATATATATATATATATATATATATATATATATATATATATATATAAGTACCACTGATAAGTATTTGAATAAGTACAAATGCTTAAAACTTTTTATTGACTCAAGTGGCAATCTAAAAAAAATAGGGATATTATCAGTTTCTGAACTAAAACTGACTTTAATTGAATAATTAAGCAATTTAATTACAAAAGCTACAAACAAAACAATAATTTATCTATAAAAGGCCAGATTTAAAAAAAAAAACAAGGCCATTAGTCACAATCTTTTTAAACCTAAATATGCAAGTTAGCTATCCCCTTAAACAAGAACCACTATGTTGGGCAAGATATGAGGTATTTTGCTATACATTATCATCAAGTTATACTGAAAACATAGATTCACTTGACTCTTGTCATCCATCCCTATCAGCTATCTCTCTTTGTAGATCCTCTCAATTGTATTCAGTGTCCCCACGGAGCTGAACTATCCAATTCTTTGCTTGTCAGCCAAAATTGGTTGGTCCATGTGTAGGAGTTCACAGGAGAACATTGCTTATGAGTTTATCCCTGCTTCTTCAGTAGTACTTGGCAGGTCTTCTAAGTCTTACTTGGATGGTTTGTGAGATAGGTGTTAAGTGGCCATACAGAAACCTTTTTTGTGGGGTGCTGCTTCCAAGATTTATCCAAAACACAATACAGCATTCTTCTATAGTTCTCATATACATTTTTCTCTAAATCATTTTGCTAGAGTCCAGGTGGTGCAACTATACTGATATGGCTACAGCTTGGAAGAATTCACATTTTATCAGAGAGATCAGATTTCCATGTGATTAATAATCTGTCAATAATAGTCTATTCCTACCCTATGCATATGTTGACATTATTTTCTGTAGATAAGATATTGCAACCAAGGTATATGAACTGGTATACTAATTTCAGAGGCTTGCCATTTAATATGGAGATGGTTCCATTTTGTTTAAAACACATGAACTGTTTTCCGAGTTCACATGGAAGCCAATGCCTCTTTTTGCCTGTTCCAAGCTATGCACCGGAGATTTGGCTTGGACAAGTGTATTTGCAAGAAGTGCTAGATCATCTGTATAATCTGCACACAAATGATTTCTGTGAGATATCTTCTGCTTCTTGCCTTTTTTTTAGTATGAAGCCATTTTCTTACATTTAATCTAATGACGTTTGTAGTAAATAATCATGGCAGATTATGAATAGACATACTGATAATGTATCTCCTTGTAAGACTTCAACAATAATGTTAAAAAAGTCAGTGTCATCATCAGGTGAGCAAACTATTGCTTTCATGTTTTTATAGAGCATCATTAGCGTGGTAACAGTTTTGTTTTTTTTTGGCGGGGGAATTATATGCTAGAAGTATTAGCTCAATCGTTCCTGTGTATGTAATCAGTGAACAAAAGTGTTAACTTTGATGATTCAGCGAATAGTCAGAATCAATGAAGTGATGGACTGATTTCTCCAAATACCATTCTGATTTTTCCTATGAATTTTCTTAACTTCAGGTTGGATACATACAATTCAGTAGCAGATCTTTATAAAAACTTTAGCAGCCATAGTAGTAAAAGATATACCTCTATAGTTCTTAGTTATTCTAAAATCACCTTTCACAAGGAAGGGGAGGATGCAACCTTTTGTCTATTTCTCTGTTGTGTTTTATTACAGCATTAAATAATCAAAGACATATGTCATCAATTTTTCTCATCTTCCATACTTTGTTGAGGTCAGCAGCTTTTCTGCTTTTTACATTTTTTCAGAACATGAAGTTCTTCCTTCATAAATTGTCCAAGTTTGATGTCTAGTAGAATATTAATAATTTTCTCAGCAAGTTCATGATTCAGAAGAGTTTCCAAGCAGATTCTTTAAATGCTCTTTCCACTTCTGAAGTCTTTCTTCTTGGCTGGCAGCTTTTAGTTTGGTACTCAAGGTGCTTTTCCTTCTGTTTACTTCATTTACTGTCTGCCACACTAATCATGATTATCTACTTCTACAGAGTTTCTTATTTTATTGATTTGACCTTGGATGTACTCCAGTTGTTTTTTGGTATCTTAGTTATCTCTGGATTTCTCTGCACATTAGTGTTTGTTGGGTTTCTTTTATTAAGTAAGGATGCTTTTCTCATGTTATCTCACTGTTCCCTCACTGCTATTAACTCCAAGAGAACTCTACATTTGGCTTCTGATTTAGTTGGTATGTACTTGGTTGCTGCATCCAAGTGAGCCCTTACAATCTCAGAAAAGTGGCAAGTAAAGGCAGTTATTTTGATGAAATAATTTTATTTTTGTGTATACACATGCACGAACACACAATGGACAGACAACTTAATGTACATAGGGATTAGTTGATTAGCCTATATCTCATTGATTAGAACATTAATCTTGTAAATCAGAAAGAGCTAAGTATTTCCTTACTGTGTAATTACCATTCATAGTTCAATAGCCCAAATAACTCTTAAAACAGAAATATTCTAATCTCACAACAATGAACTGATCCCTTTGACAGCTACGAATATAAACTATCAACATTTCTTTTTATAATTAAAAAAAATTATCATTTCAGTGCTATTTACTTTCTAATAGGAAACTTGTTTAAAGATTTTATTCAAAATACTTTTTCTCAGAGTCAGTGAGAAAAATTAAATATCAAAAATAATGAGTGAACCATTCAAATTATCTTAATAAAAAAAAGTTGAAATTAAAAAGATGATTGCAAACTTTCTACTTGAAAATTGCACTGCAAAGCAACATCCAAATGTTAGGTTAGATTATTTGGTTTAATCTGAAGATGTAGTCTTGCAAAAAAACTGTTGAAATAAATTTATAATGGAACTCATCAGTTAAGTTTTACTTAAAATTATATATATAATACAACTAAATAGAAAGGATGAGAAAGATTAAAATATTCTATTTACATTGATAGTGTTCTGTTTCAAATAAGTGTGATCTAATTATTGTTCCAAAATTATTTGAAAAAAAAAAAAAAAAAAAAACTATCACATCAGTCTACATATGTTAATATATGTTATTATTTGATATATATTATTTAATTCATATCAATTATAAACATTCCATAATATATTTGTGCTAATCTTCTTTCTATTTGTCTGTTTAATTTGACTACCTGTTTATCCATATATATTTCTAAATATATATAAATAATGAAGCCAAGTTATTCTAAATAAGGCATTTTGTAATTTTTCAGCACCAATCTGACCAAATAAGGAGACAAATTGAAAAAATCCTGTCTCTGATAGTATTGTAGTTTGAAATGATACTAGATTCAACAATTATCCAACATCTTTTATTATGTATACAAACTGACATCTTGAAATCTTTAAAGTTATTAATTCCTAAATTATGTTTGACCGAATCATTATTTATGTTTACTCTTTTTAAATCTCTTCTATGCTTATAAATTTGTTTATTAAGACTACAGCAAATTTCACCCACATATTTTTTATTACAATCTAGACATGGAATATCATACATTTCTCCTCTGAATTCAATAACATCTAATGCATAAGACAATCTTGTGCATCAGAAGACCCTGTTTATGGTCATGAAATCATTAATTTATGGAATTTATTTTTTTTAATCCAATGGTGGATCCTTGTCCTTCCCATTATGTCAGAATTTCAACCTTACAAAATCATTATATATATATATATGACAAATGCCAATGTTTGGGCCTAAAAATTTGGTCTACAAAATTTGACCTATACACAGTGATATTTATACAGTTTTCATAATGAGTGTAACAAATGTATATTTTATAATTAGGTACACCTCACAGAAGTAATTACTATTTGAATAGCTTAAGAAAATCAATCATTTGCACACAAAGTAGCTAAATATATATAACATTTTTATCCCATTGAAAAGATAAGGTTATATATATATATATATATATATATATATATATATATATATATACACACACACACACACACACACATACATACATACATACGTATGTGTGTGTGTGTGAGTGATAAAGTATACTTTTAAGCTAAGGTCAGTGTAAAAACATCGAAGGACTACAGCACCTTGTTACATAACTGATGTCTCATTTTCTGCATCAAAATAAACAATTTCTATTAAGAAAGTCAATGGCTGGTTTTGAGAAATACCCATCTCATTTTGTTAGCATAAAAAATTATTGTGTCTGTAAATATTAAATTCAAACACAATGTAACTATATTAATAAGAAAAAATGTTTTCTTATCCTCTATAGACAGTAAAGTAGTTTAATGTGTATTTACCCAACCCCTCAACACAAAGTTTTTAAATGGAGTTTAACAAGTTTGGATTCAGTTTTCCTTCTCCTAGACTGGTTGCCATACCAAGATTTAAAAGCCCAGTCTACCCTACTATTTATCCATAGCTGGAGAAAGAATAGTTAGATTCATACTTTTCCTAATGGTATTAGCACTATGTGAACTGCAAACAATGTCTTTTAGGATTTGAACTCTGTTCACCATGTCCATTTCCTATGTTGATAATCATTCCATGATTGGCAACTCCAAATAGTTTAATATAGTGCAATAAATTTGGTATGCAAGCTTATTAGGCTCAGAAGGTTTTAAAATTTTAAATTTAAAAAAAAAATTAAAAAAAAAAAAATAAAAATAAAAATTGATCGGTTTTAACAGCATGACAACCTGTCTAGCGTTATTTTATGTCTACATTTTTATCTACATTTTCCGTCTAGTTTTTGCACATAGTCATATGATATCAGGTATTCTTATCTAATACAGATAGTTTGCAAACAGATCTATTTATCCCATAGATGGGACTCTAACAAAATGTGTTGGAATAGAAACAAAATAACCCAAACCATTAACTACTACTAATGATACAGAATTAAATTTCCAAACATCAAAAGAAAAGAAATTATTTATCTTACTAAAGTAATTAGTCACATTTCATCATCATCATGTCACACCACCAACACAGATCTCCCTGACCCCCTCTTGCCACCCGTCACTATCGTCCATCGCTCCCAGTAGGTTTTCAAGGCTACATCCTGTATTGGCACAGAGCTGTTGTATATAGGTTCTAGTTGGTCGTCCTGCCTTTGCTCTTCCATGTGATGGGGTCCACAGGAGTATGTTGCTTATGAGTTTGTCCTTCTCCAGCAGTGTCCCACATGTCTGGTTCGTCTAACTTTGATAGTTTTCGTGATGAGTGTTAGGAAGCCGTACAGCTGCTGCTTTGTCAGATGCTACCTCCAGGATTTGTGCAATATTGCTTGCAGCATTCTTGTGTAATTGCCATCACTTTTTCTCCATAAATTTAGTTAGCATCCATATAGCATTATCCACTCAACTGCTGCTTGGAAAAAAACTGTTTTATTTTATTGGTCAGGTCTGGCTTCCATATGACCGATAGCCTATCGATAGCTGTCCATGCCTTTGCTACTCACATGTTGATGAGACACTGCTTACTAGGTAGGTGAACTTGTCCACTAGTTTCAGAGAACTACCATTTAGTATGGAGATGTCGCCGCTTTGTTTAAAGCACATGTATTCTGGCTTGTCTGTGTTGACAAGGAGGCCTATACCAGCAGCTGCTTGTTCCAGACTATGAAGCAGGGTTTCTGCTTGAGCAGATGTATTTGCCAGAAGTGCTATGTCATCAGTGGAGTCTGCATCTGTAATTGTTTGTGCAGGGTATCTTTCCTTTACCAGCTTGAAACCACTATCTTTCATTATATCAATAGACATTCTAAGCATGTAGTCTACACAGATGATAAACAGGTATGGGGCTAATGTGTCTCCTTACAGCACACCTGCTACAACATCACATTTAATTGAATGTTACTAAGTTTGGTTTGGTTTGGTTTGGTTTTATTTCTTTGTTTTAATGGCATATCAACCATCATGGGTTATTCAATGGCAGAACCATCCTTGTAGAATAGTAGTGGAAGTATTTAACCCATGGAAGATAAGAGAGTTCATACCTTTTCCAAAGGTACTAGTTCAAAAGAGGATGTAATAGCAAGTCTGGAGTTTGAACTTACTTACTACAATGTCGCAGTCCAGCACATTAGCCACTACACCATGGAGACTCTCCTCACCCCATTAATTAAGTTTATAGGTTCTTCAAGTTGAAGATGTAAAATAATTTTATAGCATTATTACTTAGTTGGGACAAATAATCCCGTAAGTGTCACTCACTTAAATTCTTAAAATCTCTCTAAAAAAAAATTTTTTGGAAATGTTTCAGATTCTAACCCAGATATGTCTTATTATCCTTACTTTTAATATTCCAAATCCTGAATTATGGGTCAAAATAATTAGTGTTTTGATTTCAACTATTTGTGACTTTAGATCAAGGTACAGACTACATCTAAAATCTTAGAGAGCTATACAGATGAAAACATTATTTTAAAAGAAAAAAAAAGTTGACTTCAGTGTCAGTTTCTTTGTTTAATGGCATATCAAACTTCATGGATTATTTAATCCTTATAAAAGAACAGCAGTGATACTATTTAACCCATAGCTGGGGGAATAAGGGGGTTCATACCTCTCACAAGGGTATTTGCCCAACAGTGAACATAATACTGTACCTGGAATTCAACTAACTCACTTAAAAGCTCAAGTCTAGCATGTTAATGACGACAGCATGGTGACTCCCCCCCCAAATTGATTTCAAATCAAGACAATAAGTCTGTTCTCTTAAGCAACCCACCTGGTGTTCAAGATTGAAATAGCTTATGAAATTAATAATAGAGATTACAATGTGTCATTTTTTTTTTGCTCTTTTTTACCAGCAGGAGATTATTCCTAGCCAATAAAACTAGTGACTATGAAATCATCAAGAAGGAAAAAATGATTTTAAAGCAAAATAATAAATAAATTTTCTTTCACCCAATGTAGTTAGGTACTTACAAAATATATTACTGCCTCAGTCTCATAATAGTTGTTACATTTATTGTATGAAAAACTGAAGCACCAAAAGATTAGACACATTTAATAATTTTCATTTCATCCCTTCACTTGAATAAAATCAGCTATTCTACCTGGCATGAAGTCTAATGGTACTGAAATCATTTTATTGGTCCAACTAAGTATCTGGAAGTCAGCCAAGTGTTTTTGGAACCACTTTCATTTTTTTAATTTTTGAAGAGGAGTGATTCTTAAATACTATCCTTAAAATAAAAAAAAAAGAAACATAATTATGAAAATTAAAAAAAAATTTTTTTTAGATTAATCATCAGTCCAGATCAAAAAAAAAAAATTGTCATTTTACAAAAAAAAAAAAAAAAAAAAAAAATCAATTAAATCATTTCTTTTTCGAGATATCAATTTCTAAGCACCAAGACATGATTAAACATATAATACCTTTTTTTTCCAGTCATGAAAAAAAATACATTACTTATTTTATATATTACAAAAACTGTAATATTCTTATAATATGCATCAGGATTTGTAAAGAAGATAACAAGAAATTCTTTAAGTTATTTTATATATAAATTGAAAATAATCATCAGATAGTCATGGTGTAGCTACTATAAAATGGAAAGTGCATCAGGTTTGTGCTTGGATCATTTTTATTTTTTTATTATGTAAATTCACAACTTAAAATCATAATTAGTTCAAGAATTCTAGTATTTCAGTTGCTCTAGAAGATGAGAGACTCAAAAAGAATAAGACAATTCACATTTATTACTCATAATATATTCCTAATATATGACCAGGGCACCTTCTGGTTGTTGGTTGGTTGGGTTTTATGGCATATCAACTTTTGTAGGTGATTTAACGCCAAAGCCATTTTTTATGCAAATAATCAGTTCTATTTCAAACAATTCAGTTTAGCATGAGTACAGTTTAATTGTCAAAAACGTTTCCATTTCAAGTTATTCAGTTTAGTATAAGTACAGATTTTGTTTACATACAGTTAAATGTCAAAACAGTTCTATATTAAACAATTCAGTTTAGTGTACATACAGTTTCAATGTCAAAAACAGTTCCATTTCAAACAATTCAGTTTAGCATAAGCACACAGTTTAAATGTATTTACACAGTTTATTTGTCAAAAACATTTCTATTTCAAGCAATTCAGTTTAGTCAAACAGTTCTAATTCAAACAATTCAGTTTAGCATAAGTATGCAGTTAGTTCTATTTAACCCATAGATAGGGCCCTATCAGGTGCTACGATTCTGGGCCAGAGTGGACCTGGGAGCAATGGCAATGAAGGGGTGCTCTGCATTCCCCAAAACTCTAGCATTACTGGAATCTCACCATCAGATTGTTTAGTGTCATTGGCGGGGGGGGGGGTACCCCTCTGCAGAGAAACAGTTGGTGTATTCTACAGCTCCAGCCAACTGGGCAATCCTTCTGGTAGTGTAATGATTAACAAACTAGTTTTGCAGATCAATTACAATCGAGTGGTGTATTCAATCCTCACTAGGTGCTCCCTACTTGCAGTTTTATACTAAATCTAAGCTATGCTTAGTTGTTGTTTTGTTTTTTTATGGTGGTTTTTAGGTGGATATCTGTCAGTTCAATTCTCTCTAAGTGTTCAATACTTCTGGTTTTGTGCCAAACTAAGCTGAAGCTGAGAGGGAAAAAAAAAAAAAAAAAAAAAAAAAAATCACTGAAGAATTCTGTTCATGGTATAATGGTTAACAAGCTAATCATGACTGTAGCGAGTTCAATCTTCATTAAATGCCTATACTTGTAGCTTTGTGCCAAATTTAAGCTGTGCTTATCTTTTTTAAAAGGATGAAGTAAGGGTTAATAAGTTAAGCTAGCAATTAAAGAGTTCAATCCTTACTAATGCTCAATACTCCTGTTCTTGTGCTAAACTCAGTAAATGACTACTTAATATGTCAATAAAACATTTGATTCCTATAACTAGGATATTCTTTAACAGTCCAGGTTAAAAGTGTAGTAAGAGTAACCCAAAGCCAAACCTTTTAAATCTTACTTTTCCTAAGCAGGTATCATGGGAATGAAAAGTTTTGGTAAACAGGCCAAGCTTTTAACCTGGACTATAATACTCATACACAGAACAATTAGCTTTGTAGAGTTTAAATAATAAAAATTTTCATTATTACCTAAGAAATCATAATGTAAAAAAACTTTAAAGTGACAATACAAGTTGCTTCTTTCAAAGATAAAAATTAGTCATAGGTTTATTTTAAGAAAATACATAAGAATGTAACATCTAACCAGTTTTGTATTTTAAACTTGAATTTCCAGTCACTTTAAGATTTTTTGCAGACAAACTCATTTATTTCTAAATTCAATATATAAACTGAAGTTAAATTATCTCCAAATAAAAATTGCCTTTCCCTATAAAAAAAAGTTTGTTTTTTTTTTGTTTTGGGGGGGGGGGGATGGCCTGTTTTCTTTTTTTATAAAACAAGGTTTTTTTTATACAAGGTTCATTTGTACCATGCCTGGATGCAATTTCAGTGGAAGAAACAGATAAGCAACATCTTGATAACCAACTAATATAAGATAAACCTTTAAGTATGCTCACCAGAATGAGAACAATATACTCACATGAACTGAATAAAGGATTTGGCACAAAACTATAATAACAACCAAGATAAAGACAAGTTCTATAGTATAATGTAGATGTAATATAGTATAATAATGATAATTCTTTATTTCAGAAATTTCAAACAAATACTTTCAAAACAAGCAGATGAATTGATATCTCCACATTCAAAATTCCATATATTAATAATGTTGTAACTACCTACCTACATTTGTCCTTGGGATTTGACATGCATCATGTTAAGCAGTGGGGTAGAGGATAAGCTAAGTTAAAACCAACAGCCATTCTAAATGCATGCACATATGCTTCATGCATATGTGCATTTTAGCAAACGCAGTAAACTCTTAACACACCAGCTCTCCCTATTACAACTTCACTACAACACCTGTTTTTGCCAAACACTCCATGTATCCTTGCCTTTTCTTTTTTCTAAGATACACCTTAAGCAAAGCAAAATTTTGCTGAAATACTTCAGCAGTATTCTTAGAAGTGCTTTATTTTTTTTTAATTCCATAAAATTTAATTATACTTATAAAGAAAACGCACATGCATTTAATTTCCAAAACCAGATATCAAACTGATACAGTTAAAAATGGTGGAAGGCAGTGAAAGTCTACAAATGTCAACACTTATTTACAAGTCCTCAAAATTTTCAGCTGTTTAAATTCTAAGAACTATTTAAATATTTTTATATTGTTTTTAAATATAATCTATTCACAAAAAGAAATTTCAAAATTTAACAACTCAAATACAAGATAATGCTTAAGTAAAAGTCATGCAATCCAACATTAAATAAAGTCAAGACACTAAGAGTTATTACTTTTACAAGACATTATCATGAAGTTTTTAAATGAATAAAATATTATCAGCAGTTTAATTTATCTATTTTATTTATCTTGTTATATTATAACTAAATATTGTAAAGTATTATTTGTATATATTAATTCAACTGCAGAATTTTCACAGGTTCTGCTAGTAAAGAAATACATTCGGGAAAAAAAAAACTCTTCTATACAGCAGCATAAAACTACACCAAGTGACATAGAAGTACCATGATATCATGTCACACTGAGCCTGTTACTAATTTAGAATAGTCTGGGACATATTTGCTAATTCCCCAATCTCTAATATTGACAATCATAGAAAGGAAGAAACCAAGAACTGGTATAATAAATATAAGTAGTCACTTAGAGTCTGTTGGGTGTCTAGTTTCTGGTGGTCCACAAGGATGCTAGATTGTTTTATTCATTATTTCATAAAAACATGCCAGGCTGATATGGATACAATGTAAGCAACACAGCTACAGCAAATAAAATTGATATTAGGTGTGTTAGAGTTTACAGTAGGTGTGCAAATGATCAAGCATTGACAAAAATCAATATTATTCTCATCAATGTGGGGAGCCTCCCCAATCAAATTCCACTAAAGCTTGAGACATAACATTTCTAGTGACTCAAATGTAATCGTTATATAACATTCTGTGGAGGCGCATTTAGTGTAATGGTTATTATCATAGGAAATGAAATCAATGACCCAAGTTCAACCCTGGACAAAGCTATTTCTGTTTCACTTTATGCTAATTCCCTTAGGAGAGGCATGAATCCATCTCTTCTTCTCTTGGCTATGAGTAAAGAAAAAAAAGGCAAACTGTAGAGTAAATAGTAAGGCTCTTTAGACTTGGTTAGGCAACCAATCTTGAAGAAGGAAAAGTCTGAATTCAAACCAGCAGTACTCTGCTTAAAAATTGACCATGTGTCACATCCTGCCTGTGATAAGGGGTGGGGGTCAGGTAAAAATATATGACTTTCACTGTGTTTGGAAACATTGCTGTCTACAACTCAAGTTTCATTTAAACAGAATCTTTAACAGCCTCATACAAATTCAAATGAAAAACTGGACACAAAAATAAGTGAATAGGAATTTGTTCACTATTACATTCATATGGTATGATTATATATATATATATATATATATATATATATATATATAAAATAATTACATAGCATTCAGCATTACTTTGGATGAAAAATCTGGACCTGCAAACAAAAATGTGTTTAGTTTATAAATGCAAAATGTTAAAATGTTTCAACGCCTATTTAAAAAACACAAAATGTTATGCTTAAGTTCTTTCTTAGTTTTGCTAGAAAGATACCCTAAAATCATAAACAAAGGAATATATAACTATTTTAAAGTCAATGTTCACTTCCATCAGCAAATATGCTAAAAATAAAGTGTCTGATGAAGATGATTTAATGTAATATTTTTTGTTTTTTTTAATTCTATTTTATTTCATATAAGCTCATTACACTACATAAACTTATGTAACTTGGTAGAAAAACCTCAGTACATTTATCTTACAAACTGTAAGTTTTTCTATCCAAGATGGCATTCAATTTAAACAAAATTTTAAGATTCCATGTTGTTTCTACTTGTAATATTTCAAGTTCTTAGAGTGTTTTAAAAAGAAAAATCACAAAGATATGTAATGAATAAAAATATGAAAATAACTAAATAAGTTATGTGAATGTATTGGAATTTGACAAAAAAAAAAAAAAAAAAAAAAAAAAAAAAAAAATCAGTTTTACATAAATTATGTATTTTTAAGATAAAATGCTTTATACCAATTAAGATCAAAAATGAATATAATCAATAAATAGATTAATCAAATGAACAGATAAATTGTCACTTTTAATATACCTGTTAAATAAATTGCCATTTTCTGAGAGCTTTGAAAATCACATTGATTCTCTCTAAATTTCAAGCGTCTTACATTCAAATTATGGCTACCTTTTGAGTACTTAGTTTTATCAGCATAAGTAGTAACTTATTTTAGGAAGTATAAAAAAAGAACACACAAAAATCAAATAATGTTGGTCAAATACAGTTTAAAACTTTTCAAGGATAACTTTAACAATTCTTGAAAATTTGGTAGAAATCTGTCCAAAAATGATAGAGCCTTAGTGGTATAGATGATGAACATTTGATGAATTATAATAAGATTATTTCAATTATTTTCATATCTCCTACATTAATTTTGCTATAAATCATTCTTCAATTTTTCTACTGATTAAATTGTTCATATTGAATAGATTAGGTATTTGTATTTTTCCTATATTGTAAACTTAATATGTATTCTCTTTTAACATGCTCTCTCTGTTAATGGTAAGGAAATATTTTTGTTATACAAAAATGACTTTTATTTATTTCTTTTTTTTTTTTGTTTTCTATTATACATCACAAAGGTACAAGTAATAAGGCAAACATTAAAGAAAACCAAGATTCAAATATCAATATCAGCACCAACAATAAATTGATGTTTCCTTCTACATTATACATATACACAACATTATCCAAATAAGGTTTAAACTAACTAAAAGCAATGATGACTTATATATATGAAAAACAAGTTCTTTAGAAAACAATTGATGATTCTAAACATCAGGATTGTTTGCTAAAACACTTTCATTGACCAATAAACAGGAGCTGTCAATAAAGAATGTCTGTGAATACATTTTCAAATGAAACTTTTCGCTTAATTTCATCTAGGACTTTGGTGGTAATGCAGTTAAATACAAAACTGAAAATTCAAGAAACATTAATTAATTCTTTAATCTTACAACATTGACACATCAACTATATGGATTTTATTGATACACGTCATTCATTACCTTCAGTGACCTAATTTCTTACTATGGCTAATCAAAATGACCAATAATATTTTTTTTGTTACTTTTCATAAAGATTCTCTCTAATTTCTCACAGTGGAATAAACTTTAAACTATTACAAATGAATCTTGAGTTGGATAAAATAAAAAGATAAAAAACTTCCCTATTCAATTATTTATTCTAAACACTTCATTAACAAAATCATAATTACAGCGTTTTAAAGAAAAGTTTGGATTTTGTTTGTTTACTTGTTTTTGATGGGGGGGGGGTAGAATTCACTTCAACTTCATAATGGTGAACAAAGTTTTATCTAATTTATTGTACTGTCCAATTTTGCCATTTTTTAAACCAAAAAAATTGTGAATGTGAGAAAAATTACTTAAATTTTCTGGTGATGAGTGTTGCTCGAGTTGGTTTTATCTTTCTTTTTATTTCTTAAAACATTTGCTACAAGGACAGTAACAGACGGATATTTAATTCAAAGCTTAGAATTTAAAATAAACGTGTCACTCCTTAGGTTAACAGTAAAACTCTAAAACTTTAATGGAAAAAAAAAAAGAGGAAAACTATTTAACACGCACTCAGTGTTAGTACTTTAGTCTTTATGTACATTTTTTTAACATAATCCATTCTTAAATTCATTGGTAGGTAAAGTTTTAAACATTTCTCTTAAGATCCTCACAGACAGTTTAAACTGAATGAAGAAAAGTAATCGGAAAAACCAAGAGGAACTCACAACAGCAATAATTCAATTAACATGACACGAAATAACGGGAATTAAATTAAAGGAAGAACAACTTATAGTTTTTTTAGTATCAATTTATGGGAAAAACACTTTTTCATAAAAAAAATTTCTATGAAAACAAAATCTGTAAACGATTATTTTGAAATAAATTGTTTTCATTTCATACATTCAAATGCAATTATTATATTGCATCTTCTTCATTACATACATCCACATTAGCAAGTGAAACGGCTGATCAGAAACAAAATTAGTCACGGGTCCTTGTAACTATAAACAAGCAACATAAGACATGTTTTTTTAGCACTTCGATGCTTTTTAGTTACAATAATGATACTAATTTTCCTTTCTTTTTTTGAATAATCACAAAAAATAAACCTTGACAACAGACGTAACTAATGACACACCTGCAATGGGGCAGTTCGAGTTACAAACTTTAAAAAGAAAAACAAAATTAACATAACAGTAAATCGGAAACCATTTAATTATTTAGATAGTTAACATTCTAGATGAGAATGAAGAAAATACCAAATATTTTTAAATCAAAATTTATTTAAAAAAATGCACAATAATGTTAACTGTTTAATGAATACTATTTGATGCTCACGTTTTAACTAAATTAAATACGAAGCTAAGAAAATAAATATTACTTCACAGACATAAGAACCAAAATTTTAATAAAGCTTTTTCAAGCATTTATATAGAGTTACTTAAATTGCAAGGGAAGAAAACTTACCAAATTTCATTTGACTTTAACAAAAAAATTTAAGCTTCATGTATCAAAATAGCAGTGCTTTGCTTTGCTTTTATCAGAGGTTATACAAGTACAACCTTTGACCCGACTAGGTCAGTTTGACGCTTGCTGGGAAATTTCAGATGAAAAATTAAAAAATTAAATTGACTAAAAATTTTTATTCATATAAACGTTTATTTTCATATTATTTTTCTTTATAAAAATATTATAAACTCATGTATAAATATTGAATTATAATTATTCGGTAGTTGTCGTTTTGTCGATCAGAAGTGAGATCTCTCTTTCTCTCTCTGACCTTCAGGATCCAGTTAAGCAACAGCGCTAGTGGCAGACAGGTATCTATGTTCTCTAAATTTTGCTTTTTAAAACTTTGCATTTCACATTGTAACAAATTTATTTCAATGCTTAAGATCGTTTGCAACATAGAATTAGTATCATATTCATTTATCTGCTTTTATGTCAAGTGAAATCTACGTGGAGAAGTAAAGGACAATCTTAGGGTGTCAGCCATCATTGTTCTGCTGCATCTATGATTTCTTGATCTATTATATTGTTTTACAATCTTATCCATATTTTTCACTAGAAGTAACTGTTTTATCTATGTTCATATAGTAGATTTTATGTTCTGTCATATATTTTTAATGTAAATGGGTTTTTTTATTGAATAATAGGTGTAAAAGTCTTTTTTTAAAATCGAGTCATTTAGAATGCCTTCATAACTTTTAAACCTGATGTTTGGTGTGTATTAAACTTTTATTTTTTTAAATTGAACTAGTAAATTTGTGTCTTTATTTTAATTTTTATGAATATTGAATCGCCTTTCCGCTCGCCCTAAAACGTTATATCATATCACCCCCCAGTACTTAGTAGTTCCTCACTCTGCTGGCCACTAGTGTAGTTGCAATACTTAACTTCAGTAGGCTGCTACTACCGATGTTGAACACTTAATATAAAATTCCAGCTACACGTTTTTATGTATTTCATTAACATTTAGACTGCTTTAAAAAATTAAATTCTTAATTGATAAAATTTGTGTCGTTCTTAATTTATTTTTGTCAAGGGCATTGATATACAATATTTGCAAAAAAACATGTCGATTTTTATCAAATATCGTAGCGATAAAAACTTTTTAACTTGTTAACATAATTCAAAACTTCACGGTTTAATAATACTGGAAATTTCTAGGCCATTATTAACTCTAAATTTGAAGAAAGGACGACCAATATTGAAAGACTAGAGAGACGAGCTGGTCTTTTTCTTTTCTTTATCTTTTATTTTCTATTAAAAAAAAGATCTTCGATGACTGGAAAATTTTTGTCTGCATGATTTTTTTTTTTTTTTAGTTTTAAAGTTAATAAGTCTTTAAGTTTAAATAACGAACATTTTGTTAAAAGTAAGAAAATAACTTTGAAAAAGTCTGTTCATGTCATTAATTAGTAACTTTATTTCTTTTGTCTTGCGTTGTAATAACGATTTCTCTTTATTGAATATGCTCAAAATTGGCACTCAATTTTAAAATAAATAAATTATACGAAAATGAGGTGACTCGTACCTGTATATGACCTTGCATTTTTCTCAATCTACTTAAAAAAATTTTTTTCTAATCTTCTATTGAAGAGACAATCGATTTACATAACTACAATGTCGTTGATTTTTTTTTCCTCCTTACTATTTGTGTTCTTATTAAATAGTTGATAAAATGAACAATACACTATTTTTATCCGAAATGTGAAATTAGTTGAAATCGTTTCGCAACGTGACCCTACATAATTCACTGTATCCTCTATTATTCATTCAAGGATATGATTTTCAAATAAGTACTCTTTCGAAGGTCATGTTCGTGTCTAGTAATTCTTGCAGTTTTATAAGATTTCTCTTGTGTCTTTATACTAGAGCTTCGGTATTTGTCATTTATACAAACTTATTTATTTTTTTCATTTGTCCCATTAATTTCTATCTTAATATATCGAGGAACCAGCGCGCGTCGGTGAAAAAGGTTAAGACTAAGGATATAATGACCTTTTTTCTTTTTCTTTTTTTTTTTTTTAAATGTATCTGATATTTTTTATTTTTGTATTTATGGTACGGTCATCAATTACACTTTGAATATTTATTTTATATTTTAAGATTATTTCCTAAATTAGATATTACTGGATATATTTTATTGCTTCTGTGTACGACGACGATGCACCAAACAGACGATTGATTTCATTTTTTGCACGATGTACATTTTTTCCTTTTTCGGTAACTGCAAACTGCGGTGAATTTTTTTTTTTTTTTTTTTGCATTCATTGAACCGATTAATTTATTTGATTTTCGCATTTAAGTAGTTTTGATGCGTATTATAACAAATACTTTATAAAATCTTCCGTTCTCCACCAATCGAAATAAGTAACATCGCTGTTGTGCAATTTATACGTTTGATGCTAACCTGCCTAAGTGATGATGTTATAACGGAGGTATTTGTAATATGCTAATTCGGATGATTGTACTTTTAGGCTTAAAACGATAGCTGCAATTTTGCGTGTGCAAATTTCGATTGATGAAATGTCTGTTGTTTCAAACAAAATATCCCGTGGAAATTTTTATTTTATATATTTTACGGTCTGACAATTTTGAGCATTGAAATCGAATTTTCTCGCTGAATGTTTAAAAATTCATTTGATGGGAAACGTTAACCTTTTATATCTATTGTAATGTATGAAAATTAGTCTTTACCATTTCATAAATCAATATTTAGGGTATTTTTTTTTTTTCTTTCTCTCTCTTTCTTTCAGTGTAGTTTCTATTTTTTAAGTAATCTGTCTTTTCTGTCGGTTTTAATTGAACATTATACATCAACAGTTTGGTTCCATCTACAGGCAACTTTGATTAACTGCCAAAACTTTTCTTTCTCAGCTATACTGTTTTCCTTCAATCGAGAACTTTTATGAAGACCAAAATGAATGGTGGTTTAATAGTTCAATATGTTAGGTGAATGAAAATTTCCTAGTTAAGCTGTAACAATTTCTTCCTGTCACTGAAGATCGTGTTGACATATTACGGCTTTTTTTTTCTATAAAGTTCCTGGTGCTTTTTGTTGATCGTTACCTTTTATTGCTCAGATTGAAAGCAGTACTTCCTTGAATCGTTTCTCCTGTTGTAGCTTAAATGAACTCTTTAAAAAAAATGATTCACTGGGTTTTTGACTTAACATAACTAAGTTGGTGCGAATGACTTCCAACACAGGATATCTTGTGTAATGTTATGATTTGTCATCAGCTTCAGTTAGTCTACCTCCTGAACGTCGAGTATCAATCAGCAACAAGTTCAGCTTCATAAATTCTTATCTGTTTTCATTTAAGTTCGTTTCTTGTTGGGGGGGGGTAAGAAACCATAATATGCCAAAAATATTGGTTCATCATCCGTGTTACAACAATCAATAAGCAAAAATGCACCAATTTTGAGAATTTATTTTCCATTTATGACTTGACAATATCATAAAAAGTGATTTATGGCATATAAAACTTCTTTTAGGTAAGCTTATTAACTGATTTACAAACCAAATGCAAAAAAACTTATTAGCCACTTAAATTAAATATATTAAACTCATTAGAAAAGAGATGACAATGCAGTTCATAAGGTAAAGGTTAAATGGGGTTAGATGGAAAGCTCTAATTATTTACTCTCAAGCATTTAAAGCATGATAGTTTTGTTGTACTAGCACACTTGTTAATTGTTCACGTCTTATTTTTTAAAAAATATTTGTTAATCTTTTCTGCATTGTGTACAATAATAGAAATGCTTCTCTTTAATATTTTATGTATCATGATTTTTAAGGTGAATTTTTACATTATAAACTACATTAAATAGAAAAAGATAATTTTTATTGGTATTAAAACAATAGGCATTCACAAGATCTTATTAAGCACTCTCCAAATGGGTAATTTTGTAGGATAATACTTGATTTCTTATCTCTCAAATCTGATGCATGCAAGATTTTGAGTTACTCTATTATTCAACTTGAAATCTGACAGTTCCCTTGTTTTTTCTCATAATTTATTGAAAGGTGGATTATTTGGAAAATCCTCATTAGCACAATAGAAAAGAACTGTTCTTAACTGGCGAGTTGCTGGTAAATTTTGGAGTAATTGACTTTTTCCTTACGTAGAAGTGCTAGTCACATCTGATCATACTTTGGTTGAATTATGAAATAGTCCTTTGTAAAATTTCTCTCTCTCATAACTATATCAGAAATTTGTCCTTGTGAGCATTTTTGCATAAGATTTGATTTTATTGATTTTTTTTTTTTTTTTTTAGTTGAAACAATTATATTAAAAAGCTATTGCATGGTTAGCTTAAAATTTGAATATTATCTCATTTGCTAGAAATAGTTTTCTTACATAACCTTTTTTTCTCTCTCCAAGGGTTATATAACTTTATTTCTTTTTTCTTTTTTTTTTCTTGTAAATGGGATATATATATTAAAGAAAGCTTTTCCATAATACTGAATAGTATGAAGTTCATTTTAGACTTTGTTGAATTGCTTCTATAAACAGGAAATAACATCCAATAATTTGGGGGGAGAAATAAGATATACTGATACTTATTAATCACTAGATATTTTCTAAATTTACTCAATATCAAGTGCTATTTTTATCTAGTTATCTTTCTGACCTTGAAATTTATTGAAATGTCCTTAGGGTAACTTTATGGTTTATACAAATATATATGTCCTATACTGCATATGCTTGCACTAATAATCTTATATGAACTTTTAGTTATAGATAAGTTTTTGTTTTGTTTGTTTGTTTTTTCTTTCTTTCTCTCTCTCTCTCTCTCTCTCTCTCTCTCAGTA
The DNA here is from genome assembly GCA_963585895.1 of Sepioteuthis lessoniana. Lineage (NCBI taxonomy): Eukaryota > Metazoa > Mollusca > Cephalopoda > Myopsida > Loliginidae > Sepioteuthis > Sepioteuthis lessoniana. Next base: position 84,358,275 of record OY757905.1, read on the forward strand.
TGCTGTGATTATATAACTAAAGTCATAAAATGTTGAGATTTCCTGTTTATTTTTGCTGATTCAAATTTGTCTCTAAAGGCAGGGCATTGATTTCTACTTTTATATACCATGAAATGAAACTAAGTAATGCTTTTACTTTTATTTTGTAAAATTTTAATGTTAAGTTTAATTAATAAAAAAAAATTGTATGCAAAATGCTTATGAAGGAAATGCTTTGATAGATAACTGAAATCAAGCAATACTCATGTACTTGCCTATTAAGTAAAATTATAGAATTATTACAAAAGACATACTGATATAGTTATTGAATATCAAGGTGTGTAATTTATGCAATTATAGTGAGTCTTGTTTAACCCACTATAATAAGTGTTCTGCTTAATTTTAAGAAATACAGCATGTAGAATATTACAATATTAAGATTTTTAGTTTCTGTTGATAGTTTGCTTTAATCGCATTCAGATATTAATAAAGAGTATAGGACCAATAAAAAGAAAATCATGTATTTCATCTCTTAGCTTCAGAACTCTGCATTAATTTTTTCTTTTTTTTATCCTCATCGGAAATTAAGAGAGACTCCATGGCATGGTGTCTAACATAGTGACTGTGAAATCATAAGAGTTTGGACTCCAGTCAACCTATTATGTTCACTTTCTGGAAAGTGAACTTTGGGAAAGGTTTGAAACCCTTATTTCTCCCTTCCCCAGCTAGTGGTTATATAGTAACTACTACTGTTATGCTACAAGTATGGCTTTGGTATTGAATAACCCTCAAAGGTTGATATGAGATTATGTATTTAAGATTCATATTCATAAATTATAAACTTTTTTTTTTTTTTTTTTTTTTTTTTTTTTTTTTTTCTAGATCTTCCTCTCCATAATTAAAAATGGTGCCCCCAGTATATGCTGATCTTGGAAAAGGTGCCAGAGATCTCTTTTCCAAGGGTTATAGTAAGTATGATTTTTTTTTTTTTTCTTACCAAGTATGTAGTCTAAATAATTTGGAGTACTTTAAACAAGTATTGATATAATTAATAAAAAGTTTCAAAATGACCAGTTACTTCATCTAATTGCTGATTTCCTGTGGTTATTGTTGGAACTATAATCAATATGATTAACTTGTGCTTTAGTGTCAATGATTGACTGCTTAAGCTTATTGTTGAGATTTTACAGAATAATTATACTTATTGAGTGGAAAACAAGTGTAATAGAAAATAAGTTGTTCATTTATACATTTTCTTAAGTTTTAACTTCAACTGGCATCTTTTTATGTAAAACTATATTAAAGATTGAAGATTCTTTATTTTTTGGTGGCATTTAAATTTTTCAGATTATGGAT